>JBBPLG010000222.1:0-20665 GCA_038089695.1 Xanthoconium separans | reverse complement strand
CACTACTCACATAGCCTCAGTCATCAGTTTATTGAACAATCCATCTTGATTCTTTTCATCTTGCCTCACTCGGCTGTTTCAGCCATTACTGTAAGTGGTTCAGTGCTCACGAAGTTCACAAGACGCGTCGCTACTTTCATGCCGGGTCGGAACCTAAAGGACACAATGGGAAGACTATGCGTGCGCCATGCATGGACTTCTTTCATGTTTCCCTTCTAGCAACTTCCACCAGTGCTCCACGATCAATGAAACGGAGTATACGGCGATTTACACATATGAATTCTCTGGGGGTTCCCTCGTTCTAGGATGTGATTGACCAGAATACATCGCGCGAATGCCACAGTGACTCTTCCGTGCATGGTGAGGATGCTCAATACCCTTGCATCGGTTCGTTAATCGTTCGATTCAGTCGTTTCGGTGCCATAGATTACTTCCTCGGCCACATAGCGATGATGGGAGAGTGGTGATTTCTGCCGTATTGGTAACCAGTAGCAATATGGAACAGCCATTGATGGCGATAAATAGCGTGCACTCCGTCTTCCTGGGGACTGCATCGCTCAAGCCTTGCATCGTCATCGCTTACAATTCATGTCCTCCGATCTACAGTCCGAGGTGGAACTTGTCATTATAAACAACTATACATGCCGTACGGTTGCTCTCGATGTCGGCAGGGATTCATCTAACATGCCAACACAGTTATTTCCATGACAGTTGTTTTATATGATTACAGTGAGTGATAAGTTTGCGAATATTTCCTGCTCACCACCACCGAAACATCGCAACCCCAGCCCTCACGTTCTCAAAGGAGGTATTCCATGTTTTCTTCACTCCTCAGTTTCATTGCTAATGAATAACAAGGTAGAGTACGTCTGGGTAAGGGGATCTCCATTATCACCCGCATACATTGTCCGACAATCTCGCAGTGCCGACCCTGGACCCTGGTCTCTACTATGTTTGTTCTCGTATGTACAACTTTTTGCAAGTCCTGTATTCTAGACTGACGGTTCCAATAGGTCCGTTATATTGGTCTTCTGTCCCTCGTGTAAGTGCATTGGCCGAGATGTCTCTTCAGCAAAGCTAACTCCGAATTCGTTCCAAGATCCATGGCGCTAGGTACGTTCAAAGGTCCAGCCCAGGGTTCATTGGCTGAACCCTGAATTCTCATTCAGAGAATACTGCTTTTGTTCCTGGACCTCCGAAAGTATAGCCCTCCCCCTTTCGACCTGGCTTGTCATTGATGATGCCATTCCAACAGATGTACGTGCTGCTTATAATTTTGAGTAAGCCATGGTGTTCAAAAAGTGAAATAGTTGTAAGCATTCATCCATTGACTGAAATTCACAATGTGTCTGGGAGACGGCATGTCATACAGGTACAATGATGTATCTAGTCAGTTATTGGGGATACTTTGTGTTTATTTTCACCGCTGATAGTCAGTTATCTTGTTCTCTGAGTCGGTATTTGTCCATGCTAATTAGGATTATAGTGGTGATGATTCAACGTGTATACGCAATGTGGAATTTATCAAGGACGATCCTTCGGATTCTTCTGTGTATGTATGTGGTGCAAATGATGACTTCCGTTGCCGTGAACATCTGTCGAACTCTCACCGGCCACTTGTCAGGTATGTACTAGGTAAATCGGATTCTTGATACTGTCGTCTCATTTCCCAACTCATTTCTCAGTGACAACCGTCCACTTGTACAATTTCTCAACCTGCAATTTCTCGATAATGAATGTTCCACCAATGTTTCTCTGGCTGAAAACAACCCCGCGCTTGGTTCTCGCCTCTACACTGATAATTCTTTCCGTCATCCAAACCTTGAAACAATCGGTCGAAATGTACCAAGCGACGAGGCAATGGCAACCGAATCGCTATATGCGACTACTCATAAGAGAAGGCTTTCTTTATTTCGTCGTGTATGCAATGTCCGCGTCGCCCATGTTCTCGTACTGACGACGCACTCTCGCTTTTGCCAGGAACAGCCTCTACAACCTCATCTGCATGTTCTTCTCAGTCGAAAAAACACCACGCAATACGCCGACGCTCTACCTCGCCACGTTCACCTGCGCCTCCCTTTCGCCCATCATCCCCCGATTCATCATCAGCATACGGGAGTTGCACGATGGTGATGCGCAGGGTTGCCTTCACATCGATGCCGGGTTCGGGGTACGTTCGCCGCCGCATGTGAGTGTAGATACGACCACCGCGTCCGCGCCAGTATTCGTGCACGTTATCCGAGAAGTTCAGGATCCAGAGGTGGAGAGCGGCGGCATGGAGAACTGGGGTAACATGGGAGAGATGCGTCGACCGCCGGGTATAGTTTGAGCGTGGGACACTCAGAGAGAAAGGTTTAGAATGGTGGCGAATGGCGGCGAAACGTAATGTATCTATATTCCTGTGACTACGGACGACATGTACGATTGATTGATGTATGCGAGTGCATTTCTTTCGGACGTGAAGAAAGGGGTCCGACCTACCGTTTCTTCCAGCGATTTGCTGCAGGGGATTGTACGGTTTCCTTGTGCTCGTCTCCTATCGCCTGGGCCTTTCCTCTGTACTAGACCGTGCCGTCTTCCCAATAATGAGGGCGGTGCTCATATGTCAGGCGCCAATGAACGTCGATCGCCGATTAACGCATTGTCTGGACGACTTGGAGTGCCGATGGCATGTGTTCGTGAACTACAATATTCCCGCTCATGCGAGAAGCACGATTCTGACTTACTTATTTGACGTGAAGAACGGGGACTCGAAGGAGATGTTGATGCATTACATAAAGCTTCCCACCCTCCTGGTTGACCGACTCGGAGTTGGCTAGAATGCGTGATGCAACCTGTGGCGAACCATCTCACGACCCAGTGATAAAAGAGCAGAGTACGGTCAGTCCATCTGCATATTCATCTCTGACTTGACATCCAGAGAAAAAGTGGTCTTTAAGTTGTACGGTTACCCCATCTGGCGCTTGCACCCTTCGTATGGCAATTGCCTCGAAAGAGAACAACGTTCCTTCGAGTTCGAGTTCCGCGTGGTGGACTTCGCCGATGGTGAACACAAGGCCCTTGTGTTCACCATCGGCGACACCAACCCTTCGGACAAGTCCCATACATCGCCCGTATGACGGAGGGCATCTTGTTAGATCGCGCTTTCGAATGGATTTAGTGTCTACGACGCTGGCCACTATACCGATCCTAGCGATGAAGATAATCTCGTCGCCACTGGTAAAACTGAAGTGCGTCATTTGCTCATCGTGTCGTATTGAGTTGACTCACAAATGACGGTGTACACGTCTACTGAAAAACGAGCGCTTATTATTATGTATCCCATCCAAATTCGGATTGGCGGGAAGCGGTACCAAGACACCGTGCACGTTACCCACATCCAATCTCATAGAGTGATTCCCGGTCACTTGAGTCACCCACCACACAGCCTCTTCGCATGCATCTCAATGCGGGGATCTTAAATTTTGTGCAAAAAAGGTATGTAAAGTGACCGGGTATCACTAGACTTCCCCCGATTCCCAGCCCTTGTGGCAACCTGCACAGACCGGAGCATCCCAGAATCAGAGCACTTTGGACTCCGATCCCCCGGTTCTTTAGGAGGCACATCAAGAAGAAGCTCAAAGTAGAAGTCGATGAAGAGTGTGCTGGGATGTGGTTGGCCCGGTCCAAAGTGCCTCTAGCTGGCGAAGATGAATTTCCGTAGGTTGTTGGTCTACATACTTCCCCTCTCGGAAGAAGACGCGCAAAACAAGACGTCGAAGAACTAACTGTCCTACGTCGCTATGCCCGATGACTGCTACGAACGCGCTGCCTGGGATGGGTAGGACAGATGAACCCGTAACCTCCATATTGGACAAGAGAAGAAAGGATGGCTGCGAGGCTCGTCCGACGGGATGAAGAACTATAACTGCAAAGACTGCAAAGACTCTCATCGCGGCGAAAGAGGCTTGTCCCCTGCAGCAAAATGCAGTGACTGATCTGATGCACTTTTCTCACAGACCACGCACTAGTTTGAAGGCCGTGCTGCATACTATTTGGATGTGGGATCCGAAAATGATCGGGCAGCTGGGCTCTATAAACATGAATAAATAGATGATTCTTCTCACAGCAAAACTACCCGCTGAATTTGATCCAGCGTCTTACCACTTCAAGTCTCTGCCGACGTTCAATTAGGTGCTTCACCAACAGCATCCTTCTGAAGGCAGAACTTGAATGTCGAGCATGCCTATCATCCAAATACACGATTGAATCATCAGACTTTGGTTGTCTGTCCAACGCATTCAAGATACAATCTCTTCATACCATCCAGCAACGATTGAGAACTCCGAAGCCACACGACAACCTCACCACACCCTCTGGAGCACAATGGATCCCACCTATGCTAAAACCCAACATCCAACCTTATCCTATACAGTCAAGTAAGGGCTATGATCTCGGTCAGTGCCTCATGTCAGCAAATTTCCCTTGTGAGGAGACTTACGTGGCCAGAGCATGGCACGGAAAGGTCCTCTGAAGGGACATCATTCGGAGCCGGCAAAGCAGTGACGACTGTCAACGCAGCCAGGACAGCGAAGAGAGAGAAACGCATGGCGAATGGGATCGAGCGAGTTTAGAGATCAGAAGAGTAAAGGTGTGCTCGGGTGCTTGGGGAGCAAGATGCAGCTAATACGACTTCCTTTTATCCTTTTTTCACAGTGGGGCAGCCCACGATGCCATCGGAGAATAGAAGAGGGAATCAAAGTATTCTGGGGTCTTTGATGAACTAACTCTTCTGCTCCAGGTCTCGCGTGTACTAGCAAGCCTACGGCTGATGCTCGGTCATCATTTGATGTTGTGGTATCATGCCACGACCAAAATTGATTTGCGAAATGTCATCCACAATATAATTCAACAATGGAACACGCAGACATTGGTGAGGAGTGCATTCTTGTCTTGGCCGCATACTCAAGGTACAAGCGTCTTAACCTAGATGCTAATAACACCCGCCATTGCCAGCCTCCCTTTCTAGTTCATTCCCACCCCAACTAGCGGATAGCGGTCAACGTTGCTGACTTGAGTGCACGATCACCGCGACCCTCATGAAAAAAGTGGGTCCAATGGAGGATAGGATGTCATTCAAAGGGTCGCATTTCTGAAACGATGCCCCGTTGGAATGAAGTCGGATCATCAGCATACTCAGGGGGGACTTGTGAAGGTTGAACGGTTGACTAGCCCCCTCCGACCTTTCCGACGAGCTGTGATTTGCAGAAAAAATTGGCGGTGAACTGTACTGGAGTGTGTAATGATGTATTACTTTCGTCGATCTTCATGGCGCAATCTCTCCACTGGCGCCTCGACCTTGATACGCATATACATAACGGCCGGCAAGTTACCGTGATGAATTGTAATGGGGCAGATCCTTCTGAGAATAGGTATGTATTGAGCAGCTATCCGAGACCTCTGCACTCTGGAGCGTCGCTCGTCAATCCAAGCAATGCCTGATCTAGGTTGCAGTCTACAAACAAGTTGGTGAGGACAAGCATACAAAAAAATGACAATAACATACATATTCCATCAAGGTCAAAATGTATCTATTGTGGAAGTCAGATGAGACCATCTGAGCATCCGGCTACAACATCCCCCGTTCTCCACATCCCAACCATCTATTAGCATCATCCCAAGAATACAAAACGTTCAAGCTCCGTCCGTCCACGTTCAACTGACCCTTCGACTTCGTCTCCCAGTCGCTTTCAAAAGCGTGAACTTCTTGACGTTCTTCTTCAGCCACGCGATATCCTCCTTCTTCAGCTCTCTCGACTTCTGGACGTACAATGAACCAATTGGTGCTCCCATGTTGATTCTCTTTTGGACCACCTTGCGTAAAACATCCCCAGACGCTCCGACGACGTGCAACATCTCCAGTCCAGGAAGCCAAACGTCCCCAATATGGATCAACAAGCACGGCGCGCAAAGAACGTCCAGGAACAGTGGAGGTAGGCCCTGTAGCGATATGTAGAGTGACCTGAGGCTGTGAAGTTCGCTATAGAGAATCTTGATGCATTCAATGTGGCAGGGAAGTCCGTATATCGCGAGGTGTTCGAGGCGATTCAGCAAGTTATAAGGCAGAGTTTGGCCAGGATAGAACGAAGTTGCCGGTCCTGCGAGCGCGTGGACAAACTGGGTATTACTAGTGCTGTAGAACTCCAGGACTAATTTTTTGAGCGCGGGAAGATAAAAGTGGCGGAGTAGCCCGGTCGCATACACCTGTGAAAGGAATGCAAAGTGAAGATCCGTTACTTGAGGAAGATGGATGAGAGCATTGAGAGCTTCCGAAGCGTCAGGGGACTGCTCTAGCAACCACTCCGTAGGGTCCACAGAGGGACCTGACCAGCGTATAGTGAGTTTCTTTAGGGCTGGAGCACCACGCAAGATAGTGGCAAACTCTTCCCATGTTGGGCGGCCTTGCTCTCGATGAAAGCAGACCTCGAGATCTGTAAGATTCGATGCGGATGTGATCCATGGTTGCTCCCAATCAACAGGCACCCTCCAAATGACTAGCCGTGTAAGCAATGGCGCTGAGCCACCGAAAAGGGTGGTGATGTCCTTCGACATGCTAAGGTCTCCGTGCCTGTCAAATTCGCAGTCGTAACGGAGGTCCAGCGTCTTGAGTTGGGGAGCAGCGGAAACGGATGGATCAGAAACTGTGTTGAGCAAGAAATACATGTGGTCGTAGTGCCACGCGGACAGTTTAATGGTGCGCCAGCGATGGATATGGGGTGCGAGGATAGAAAACAAGGATACGACGTCGTCGTCGGGAGGTTCTCCATGATACCACGCATATCGTCCGTGTCTGAGAGGGTCATAGTCAATATATATATCTACAGGCAGGTTGTGACTCCGTTTTAGTAGCGTCGATTCGAATTCGTAAGGCGGGTGTGATGCTGTAGTGACAATGATTTTCGTCCAAAGCGATGGGGTCGAGACAGCGACGTCGCGCCAGTAGCGGCATACATGAGAAATGACGACAGAGAACGGAAGTGATCGATAAGGGGAGCCAGAGAGTCCTGCATTCTCTTCATCGGTCTCTCCTTCGTCGTCGACTCTGAGTTCGCAGTGGATGCTGTTCCAGTAATCATCCACCTCGTCATCAACCTTGTCTGAGAAACAGAGCTCAAATATGGGCGAGAGAAGCTCGGGAGGAAGGTTGGTGATGAAGCAGATGTCTCCCGATGGTGGGACGAAGGGATTGTTTGGGAAGCATACACGAAGTTGCTCGGACATCTAAAGGGAGATAACAAGTAAATCAAACAGATCTAGCACCCAATTCTTCTTGGAGAATACCAGAGAGGCAGGGATTGAGACTATTATTGCGCAGTGCGTTGTGGGTCTGTTGCTTGGCTGTTGAGTTGAGTGAAACGTTTTGGTTCTTTGTCCAAAGTCAAGTGACACGTGATCAGATTGCTCCGTGGTCGTGACTCACGACAGTCAACGCTGGCTCAACGGAATCAACTCGCGATGGACTATTCCACATCCGGGTTATAATAATATACAGACATTTCAGGCGAACCTGGACCCCTGGGGCCGGGCTGGAAAAAAAAACGCAGAACGGTCCGTCATTTTTTTTCATTCACTGATGCTAGTCAAAGGATGAAGTACAGTGCCCATTGTGGCCTATCGCAACAACCTTTGGACGGACCTCCATTTCTCCTCAAAAGTGCAGCAGTCGATGTGGACGAGGCGCGGCAAGATCAGCCCAAGACAACTTGCCATGGCGTTCATAGTCCAATCCCCAATGGGTGAACAGCCAACATGGAGCTTGGTGATGCGCATGTTGGATACGGCCTGCTCCGAGTGTCCCGAAAGTGCCAGCTTGCCATCTTGCGTGATCGAACTTGCCGGAGGTGCCAACGTCCCATCAAACACAATGTACAACTCCTCGAGGTACGCGCACTCCCTCAATACCGCGATCACCGCCCCTACGCTCGCCACCGGCCATGGTCTTTCTGTTTTCCATTCGTGTTGCCACTGCGTACCCAGTTTTAGACGCCGCAGCTGCTTCAACGACCCTGCCAGGCATGCATGGTCGGTGTCCGTCATGTGTACTGTGACAAGGAGATCCAGATCCAGCTCGCGCAACGCCGTGAACTGTTTGAGAACAGACACAAGCAGTTCTCCTCCAAATTGCTTCACTGTAAACGGTGCGAATACATGCATTGGAACGGACTCGATCGTCAGTGACAGCAGACGATTTGTGTCAAGGCGGTGGGGTAAAAGACGGAACTCCTGAGCGACCCTATCCAAGTTTTCCCGCAAGTGTGTCAACAGGCGAAATGCAGTAGGGCTTGCATACACGGTCTCGAAGAAAAAGTTGATCATTGGATCGTGGTTTGTATGAAGCGTCAACTCGCGGACTGTATTTGGGATCCTACCACGGTAGAGGTATATAGTGCACATAGTGTGATCGATATGAATGGATTTAAGAGTTTGGTTCGAAAGCATCTTGTCCATCAACGATTCTGCAGTGACACAGGTTCGCAGGGTACGCAAAATTGGCCACTGGACCACCATTTGACCTATTTGTGGAAGAGGTGTGCCCTGGCCACTACAGTAGCTCAGGGTGAAGGAAGTAACGTTTGGACACAGCTTCGGTAGATCCGCAAGTAGCTGCCGCTCAGAGATGGAAAGTTGTTCCCAGGGGCGCAAGAAGAATGTTATAGCGGTGAGTCTAGAACCCACGAGATACTTCAAGAATGTGATACCAGAATTTTTGGGGATATGATAGGGTGTCCACTCCAGCTTGATGACATTGGGAAGGAGTGGAGCATGGGAGGCAAGTAAATGTTGACGGGAGCGACCTTCCACAAACATTCCTCCAGCTAACTTAAAAGTTTTGACGCGCTTCGCATATTTATGGAACGTCGGCCATTGCGTGTCGTCCTTAGTGCACACATCCTAGGTAATGTATGAAAAGTCAGCGAAACCTTGCGAGTTGCTTTGGAGCACGACGAACTGTCAGGAGAGCCCTTGGTAACAGGGGAGAGCACACGATGACACGCCAAAGGAGATCCAATGCGGGTGAACTGAACGAACGACATGTTCTGGCCAAAGTAGCAAGAGTCTTGTTTCCACCTTTAGTTTCAAGGACAAATTCAAAGATGAGATTGAGAATTTCAGATATCTGGAAGCAAT
Organism: Xanthoconium separans; assembly: GCA_038089695.1. Lineage (NCBI taxonomy): Eukaryota > Fungi > Basidiomycota > Agaricomycetes > Boletales > Boletaceae > Xanthoconium > Xanthoconium separans. The sequence goes on along the minus strand of JBBPLG010000222.1, from coordinate 11,497 downwards.
GGTGCATCTGGTTCAAGTCGTCGTACTCTAGTCGGCCACATCTGAGTCCTCCTATTTGTCCTCGCTGCTGACAAACACGTCGACTCAGCGATATATACTATTCTGCATCTCAGTTACAATGAAATACAGGCACAAGACTTATCCCTCGATGTCCTGCCACCAGGAGATAAACGTCCATCAAGTTGAGATCAAAGCGCACTCGTTCATATGCCACAAGCACTCCTCAACCAACGCGTTCAATTCATGACAAAGAAGTTGAACTTGACCACATTCTTCATCAACCAATCCACGTGCTCGTCGCGCAACCCACACGAGCGCCCCACATACAACGATCTTAAAGGTACCCCTGCATTCCTTCTCTTTTGCACAAGGTCACGGAGAGCCTTCCCGGACGCCCCGGCGATGTAGAGTGTCGCAAGCTTAGGCAACGGAATGTCGTCACCTTCAGGAGATCTACAAGGAGCACGAAGAATGTCCAGGAACAGGTTTGAGAGGCACCACGACGAGAGGAGGAGCATCGTAAGATTCTGGAGCTCCCGGCAGAGCATTTTCATGCATTCAGTGCGGCAGGGAAGGGAAATTATTTTGAGACATTCAAGTTGACTCAGCAAGCTGCGTGGCAGATCTTTCGCTCTATACAAGGAAGTAGCTGGTCCCACAAGCTCATGGACAAGGTTCGTACAATTGCCCTTGTCGAAATGTAGGACCAAACTTTTGAGTGCGGGGAGATATAACCTGCGGAGTAATCCGATAGCATGCGTCTGAGTATGGAGAGCGAGGACAAGATCTGTTACGCGAAAAAGTGGGATGGGTGCATTGACATCTGCTCGACTTCCGAGGGTGTCTTCGAGGACCCAGTCCTCAGGTTCCCCAGAGGGTCCCGACTTGCGTAGAGTAAGTTTTCGTAGAGCAGAAGCACCGCGCAAGATGGAGGTAAATTGAGTCCAAGATGGACGAATATGTTCCGGATGGTAAGCAAGCTGGAGATCTGTAAGATTTGATGTCGAAGTGATCCATGGTTGATCCCAATCAACATGAACTCCCCAAAGGACCACCCTTGTAAGCAAAGGGGTTAAAGCAGCGAAGAGGGTGAGCTCCTTTGGCATGGTGAGATCACCGTTGTCATCAAATGCATTCCTGTAGTACAGTTCGAGCGACGAGAATTGGGGAGCCGCAGAAATGCATGGATCAGAGATCGCGCTAAAGAAGAGACGCATATGTTCATAGTTTGATACGTAGAGTTTTATGGAGCGCCAGCGATTGATATGGGGTGTCAGCAAAGAGAATAAGACTACGAGGTCCTCTTCAGAAGGTCCTTCAACACGAGAATCTTCGCTAGCTTCACAATCGACGAAGATGTCTATTGGGAAATCACTCCGCTCCAACTGCTTTGACAGGGACTTGTACGGCGGACGTGCGTCCGAAGTGACTACAATATTTGCCCAGAGAGATGGAGTGGAGAGTGCAACGTCGCGCCAGAGGTGGCAGACATGTGAAGCAACGACCGGGAACGGCGGGGAACGAGAATGGGCTATGGCTTCATTGGAATCATCCTCGTCGCCTTCGGTCTCCACTTCGTCGTCGTCGTCGTCGTCGTCTTCATCTTCAGGTTCGCTTCCAGTGTCACTATCCGAGGCCACCTTTTCGTCAAGTTGGCGGCGGATGTCATCCCAGTATTTGTCCGTTTCCTCGTCATCTGAAGAACCAAACTCAAAGATGCGCGAGAGGAGTTCGGGTGGAAGGTGTGCAATGAAGCATAAGTCGCCAGACGGAGGAACGAAAGGGTTGTTTGGAAAGCGTGTACGAAGATCCTCTAGCATGGAAGTTGCACTTGGTACGTCGTGAGAAACTCTGAATCGGAGTCGGAGCATCCTTAGCGGAAACTTGTCTTTCATCACAACCATCATCTTCTATAGGCGAGTAAACCAAATTGAGTCTGAGTTTTCAACCAATACAATTGACTTGTAGAGTTATTGCGAAGCATGTCCAATGCACATGGCTTCAGTCATTTGCCCAAGGCAACGCGAAGAGTTTGGTATCTAAATGCTCCTGAACCCCTGAGCACCCCTCCGAAAAGTGACACGTGTCCTATCAATCAACTTCCTACAGATCTTCTCTCGCACATTTTTGGACTCTGTTTTACATGCAAACGTGGCTTTCAGGACGAAAACGATAACGCCCTCGCTGTCTGTGACAAGACAGTCATTCAAAATGACATAGATCATCGCCCGCGGGGGATGATTAACCCCTTAACTCTGTTTCCCACCAACGTTTGCCTTGTTTCTCGCTGCTGGTATCATGTGGCAATCACAACTCCTTTTCTCTGGACGTCCATCACCATCCCAAGCCCAGCTCACCCTATGCCATCCACATATATCCCCCTTTTGTTGGAGCGGAGCGACCCCTTTCCTATAGATATCAACCTTGGCGAGGATTGCCAGCCTGACGTGTACACTCTGCTTGTTCCGCACATAGATCGTTGGCATTCCATCAAGGCCACATTTGGCTCACATAAGCGCATGGATGTATTTCTCCGCTCACTCGGCCATCCCACTGTCTCCGCCGCCTCCAGACTGACGACACTTCAACTGTATACGGATCGGGCTTCTACCCTATATTCTGCCTTGGAGTCAGAACGCCTCACTCTTTTCGGTGGATCGGCACCTTGTCTTGAACGTCTGACTTTGTGGGGGATACTACGCTTCAATTGGGACCAGCCCTGGATCACTTCCGCACCTAGACTCGCTCATCTTGAACTTAAATTTCATGATCGTACAGTTTCCCGTTTCTGGACCCATTTTGCTACCTTGCTACGTGGTGCTCCAGCCCTCAAAACGCTCAAATTACATGCGCTGGAAATAATTGACGTAACAGATGACAGCTGGTCCAGCATTCCTGGCGGTCCCATCCCGCTCCCCAACCTGAGAAACTTTTCCATTATCTTTTGGGGCAAGGACATGGGTTTCCTCCAAAGACTTCACATGCCATCCTTGACCAGTCTGACTCTTGACATCCGGGGTACGGCTTTCGTCAAACACCTTGTTGCCGTTCCGCCACTGGACCACGCACCACCCTGGCTTCCTAAGCTGGAGAACCTCCAAATCATCGACTTCAACTGTGGCTGGGCCGAAGTCGCAGATCTCTATGGCAAGCTCCAGAACCTGAAATCCCTCTATGTCAATCTTGATGTCGATCCTGATCTGTCGCCACCACCCAGTTCGACCCTCTTTCTACATTTCCTCCTCATTCCTTGCATGTCGCAGCCAGGAAATGTCTACTACTATCTCCCGCTGCTCGAAACGCTGTATGTTACCCCCGAATATGGCAAGTTTGACCTTATCAAGTTTGTGGTCAAAGAACGATGGAGAATTGGCATGCCTTTCAAGTCGTTGTACTTGGAAGATTCTTGTGGTTTGGACGCCGAGAACTTGGCATGGTTCATTGAAAATGTGGAGACGCTGGGCTTCTTCGAGGTAGGGTCTACATTATCCGATGATGGTCACGTATTGCGGAGGTAGTGCTGTAGTACACAGTCCTGAGAATGTGTAGCCGTTGTCCATGAACTGTCCCAAAACTGTCCGACAGACGTGACACGCGGTCGAGAAACAACGACTTCCTCTGCGATGTCTGGGCTTGTAATCTTGCGCAATCAGATCAGCAGCGGAGACCCAAGAGAAGTTGTCCTCGTTCTGAAACGACGATTCCTTGAAGATGACAGGGAGTCTCTTTCCAACACCGTGATGCCGTTAGTGAGACGGGCAACTGATTGCTGCAAATCGTCGCTGTGCGTGAGTGGTTTCCAATTGTTGTTGATTTTTTGTACAGAAACAATATATACGATGGGATCATGTCAAACGCTGAACTATCCAGTAATTAACACTACCATTCCACTTTCACACCCAAGTCTGATGCAACAAAATCTTGATAACCTTATGGAAAGACCTATTGACCACCTCGTGCACCAGCGGGTTCATCGTACTTCTATCTTGCGTTCTGTCCAATCTTCTCGCAGGCACGCCTCGACCAACGTATCCAAATATTTTGCGATACCCACCGCGACGTGGAGCAACCGCAGAATCTCGTCTGGTTCCGTTGGGACGCCACCCGCCTTGTGCAAGACGCAAATCTCGCGTTGCGCATTCAGCGCAATGCTCATCGTGCCAGCGCTCAGCCTTTGTTCCAACAACGAAGGGTCCACGACAGGACGCGTCGCCGGATCTGGGAAAAAGGCAAAGGTGACACAAAACGGGGTGTGGTGGATGGCGAGCGGGACGGGGGCGCGTTCCTCTGGCGCGTGCTATACGTACGTGTGTGAGGTGGATACACGATACCATGTGACAGGCGATGGACGCACCACGATGACGTCGTCTCCGATTACTTCGACTTCTGGTCGTCGAAAGTGTTTGAAGGCGACGATGCCTGCGAGACAGGCACAGTCGAGCATGTTGCCCGCGTCCGCGAGACAATGCACTGTGAGACGGAGGTGCCAAACCTGGCGAATCGACTGTTCAGAAAAAAGAAAAAAAAAACAACGAAACGTGGAGGGGTTGATGCGCACACGCTGTCCAGCGAGGATACAAAGCGACTCTTTGTCGATCGCGTCACTCCGTCTCAGAATCTTATCGAGCATCCGGGTCATCGTCACTTCCTCTTCGGATGGTCTACGATACGCAGTCATATGAAAAAATGAACGCTCGAGGGTACAAAGAGCGGTTGTACGGCCTACCGACCGAGTTCGTAATCGACCGAGGCCATGGGCGAGATCTCAGAATGGATCGTGATGATACCTTCGAATGACCGTTCCGGGGATGGTTTGACCATTTTAGCGTCCAGATAAGCAAGAACGCTGGATGGAATTTGTTGGGCCCGTGGGCAAGGAAAAGTTGTTTCATGACGCGACATACCGCGTTTTTCCCAACGTACACTCGACCCAACCTAGATCTGGCCCGAACGTGATCGTCGGTTTCCGTAGTTCCAGCTGACCACGTCCATCAAGACGAAGTGACTGTTTGAGAGCTTCGTAGGTGAATTCTTTCTCTGGTATAGAAGGCGATGGAGGACGCATTGATTGCTTACGTACGCAACATAACGGCCTATCATCATTTTTGATCATGGTCCGCTTGATCACGCACAACTTGCTAGCTTGCCACGCCAAAGGCTGCACCACCAACAACTTCCCGTTGCTATTACACGACGTCCAAATCGAACTGCACTCACAAGAGTTCAATCCCGAATTCATCCGAATCTTCCTGCCGAAACTCGAATGGCGTGCTCTCGTCGACGCAGCCGCTTTGGTACGTATCCTAACCTTTTTCCCCCTTGCAATTTCTGATCCGCGGACCTGCGGATGGCAGGTCGGAGACACGTCGTTGCCGCTTGAGCAGCCAGAGATGACCGATGACGAGTTCTTACAAAAACTCCACCACGTCCTCCTCGAGGTATGTATTCCACCCTTCCTTGTTTTTTTTTTTTGACGCTCGATGCCTCCAGATCCACATCACGGAAGGCGCCATGATCTGTCCTAATTGCAAGCACTCCTATCAAATCTCGAATGGTATCCCCAACATGGTAGGTCTGGACGTTGCAATCTCCATGATTTGTAAACCCACCACCGTTACCTTGTCCGTAGCTACTCGCAGAACATGAAATTGGTTGAAAGCTCGCTCGACTGTGAGGTTTCCACAAACCGATCGGGGTCTAGATTATGTAGTTCGGCGGTTCCGAGCTCTAAGCATATTGTTATTATGTAACCGGATGTCGCTTTGATTTCGAAGCAGAGTGGTCGGGATTGTAAGTTCGCTGCATATATGCGTGCATTCTTACTGGCCGATGTTCCAGTGATGATCACGGCTCAGTGTACCTCTCCGGTACATGGAATGATTGTCTGGTTCAAACAGAATATGGAGCCATTTGGCCTTTCGCGGACGTGCAAGTCAGCATGAATAGTTGATCATTCAGTTGGTGTACTCAATAATGTCTTGGAATATATAGCGGAACCTTGCGGTGATCCCGCCCTGGTAGGGGAATAATAATAAATGAGATCGACATATTGCGGGTATTGTTACACAATGCACGATGTCAAGTCATCACACCTCTCCAAGCAGACGTTTTCTAAACACACCCGTCGTCAGCCCGATAAACGAAGCAAGACAAACATCACGACTTACAGCACCTGGGGAGCCTCGCTGAGCGGCGTATATCCTCCGATCATCTCTCGTGCCCATACGTCTCTCAAAAACCAGCCGATATGGCCCACGGCACACCCGATCAAGTCACCCGCAGCGGCCTTCCATGTGCCACTGATGACCCACGACAGTCCAACGAGCGCCAAAGGCAGATACGGTGCCGAGATGGTGAAGATGCCAAAGAGGGCGATGGGCGTGGATGGGTGTCTCCTGGACCATATATATATCGGAACAAAGGCTAGAGAGGACGAAAGAAAAGGGAGGTTGACGAGCGGCGAGAGTCCCTATGGGTGGTCGGTTCGTTTGACCAAGGTGGAGACGTCAGAGGGCTGGACGTACGAGGAGCATCAATGACGAAAGAAAGAGCAGCCATAGGTAATCCGCCTTTTTGTTCGCAAACGAAGATTCCTCCAGCATACGACTATACCGCATACTTGAGGCAAGCGGAAGACGTCAAGGCCAGGATGCGTCACGGTGTACAAAACACACTCACAAAAAGAAAAGGTGGAATACGAAATCTAGCGAGAGCGGACCGAAGTAAAAGAAGGTGGTGAGAATGCGCCACGGCTATCCAGAATCCATCCACTATGAGCTTTGCGGTCCGCATGAACAAAGACATGTATGACTGACCTGCGCGTTTGTGAACGCGGACTTGAACGAAAAGTATAGCTGTAGCGGCGTAACAACCTGACATTGCTGGACCAGGCCGAGTATGTGATCAGTCACTCATCCAAGAAGAGCTGCTCGACGTACGACTGCCAGGCTAGTGGCCACCGAGAGCGCCAGCCACGCGCGCGTGATTGGTGGGACCTGCATTACCCATGCGTCCATGTTTTAGGCGATGAACCGCAGGATGCTTGTTTGTCGGGTTGTACTGCAAGAAGTAACTTCCGAGGTGATGATGTATGATCGCGCTCAAGCGTAAATGGGCCACGTATCGTCAACGCTGTGTTGCTGACTCAGCTTTGATTTCCGCTTTTGGTGCATGGCCCCTGAGGCAGGGTAGACACGAAATTAATTAGCACTTTTATTGTACCCCATGTTCGCTCAAAAGACGTTCTAGGACCTGAATCTCTGCAAGAGGACCTCCTTCATCTCCCTCAGGTCCAATCACCGCCCAGACCTGCTTGCTCAATCCGAGGTACGCCCTAACTTGGGCCAACAGCTTTAGACCCTCTTGTGTCATACCGTCCAGCGTAATGAAGGCATTCCACGCTGTCTTTGCCATTTCCAGCGAGTGCATGCCTGGTGAACAAAGGAATGAACGAGGTCCAGAGGTAAAGTGACTGGAAAAGATACCGATTTGCGGGTAATTTGGTGGATAGATGACGACGTAAAAAGCGAGTATCGTCAGACCAACGTCGAGCGCAGACTCAAATGGCCCGTCATGCGAAAATGCGCTGAAGGATTCGCAAAGACTGGTGAGACAAGACTCGCGAAAGATGCGCAAGATCTCGACAGGCATGGTTTCGAGGCTCACAAGCGAACTTGGGAGTCTCATTGTGTCAGGGTTTGGATCTGGGAATACATGTTTGCAAAGGCGAGTCCCAAGAAACTTGAGCTCTGCCGTGTCTGGGGCAGGCTGGGATGAATCGAGTAGTTTGAAGCTCGTACAAGATGAGCATGCGCACGTGAAACCGTACGTGTACCGGAACATCTGCTGACGTGTCTCGACAAGTGCGGGGTCGACATAAGGGACACATATCTAGTTCCACTTGAGCATACACGTTCATGAAAAGGAAATGGTACATACCTCTTCACCTAGAGAAACGTCGCGAATCGCGACAATTTCCATCACCACTTCCTTTGCCTTGGCGGTCCGATATTTGGCAACGGCATTCGGGACACAAGAATGATTGAACAAGCGGCTCGCCAGAGGAAAAACGCCATGCGCAATGGTGGTCAGATGACTATGGATCGTAAAGTTGTTGTTCACGCACCGCGCAAACAGCTCAGAGGCCATTTGCACAGGGTGGTGACTCGTCGACAATGGACAAGTAGGAGGTGTATCTTTTACCTCGACCGGACCCGGCAGCAGGGACATGAATATCGACACATCCAGATCATCTCCCTCCACCTCTGTCCCTCTTGCGGAGCACTCGGCGAGCAAGTGGGTGAGTAAGAGCGCGTCCAGCCGTTGATGCGATTCTAGTTGATAATACTGTGACGACGCACAGAACGCGTTGAGATGCTTGCAATACTTTTTGTGAGTACGCCAGTGCCCCGTTTGACCTTGGAGATCGATCGGACGTCGGTACAGCAGTACTCAACGTTTTACTCGAATCGTGCGTACATTGTACATTGCAATACCAGTATGAGGCACATCCAGTGCATCGTTGGAGGCAGCCGCGGTCTTGGGGAGCCAAAGAGTGGCAAAAGTCGCATCTCTGACCTTTTTCTTTGGGGAGGAGTAAGCTTGTGAGCGATCGAACCGCGAGGATGACTGTGCCCGCAGGGAGCCCACGCGTCGACACAACTTTGTCGCGCGCAGTCGGGTGACGCTGCAGAGACAGATGTTCGGGCAGGACAGAACTTGGTGAGAACATCACCGTCCGGCCTCAAACCTTGATGTGGTAAACGCCAAGGGACGCGTGTGAACAGCAGCTGGAATCCCGAGATAAGATAAGATACTGAGGCTATGACCTTGCATGAACTCGCTCCCACCCAAATGGCGGGAGCGAACAAGATGTCTGAGCCCAATATCTTGACGCGAGAAGAAGATCGTGTTGGGGTCATTACACTGAACCGACCCAAAGCCCTCAACGCCCTCTCTGGTGCTTTGGTCGAAGAACTCCTCAGCGCACTTCGGTGCTACGACAAGGATCCCACGATTGGAGCAATCGTCATCACCGGAAACAACAGAGCCTTTTGTGGTGCGTGCACTTCCGTCGTTGACCGGGATTCGCCACTGAGATGGACGCCCTGTGCTATGTCCAGCTGGCGCGGACATCAAGGAACAGAGAGAACTCGACTTTGTCGGCGCGTACAGTACCGAATATCTCAAGAACCTCAAGGACGGGGTAGACTCTACACACAAGCCCATTATCGGCGCGGTAAACGGGTTTGCGGTGCGTGTATGCTCTTCTTGCCGTACGACGCATTCTCGCTCAAGCGACTGAATCGCGCAAATGCTGACAGCTGGGAGGCGGTTGTGAGCTTGCCCTCATGTGTGACATTGTCTACGCTGGCAAGGACGCTGTGTTTGGGCAGCCCGAGATAACACTCGGCACCATCCCTGGTGCAGGAGGCACACAGCGTCTCATTCGTGCCGTCGGAAAATCTTTGGTACTGAGACCATCGACAACTACGACACAGACATCCATCTGACGAGACGTTGGCAGGCAATGCACATGATATTGACTGGTGAGAGAATCACTGCCCAAGAAGCAGCAGCAGCAGGTTTCGTTGCCAAAGTATTCGACGTCGAACAGACGGTTCCACGAGCGATCGAATATGCACAAAAGATGGCGAGCTTCTCTGCGCCAGTTGTGGCAATGGCGAAAGAAGCGGTCAACGCAGGCAAGTGCAGTTTGATGTACTCATGGACGTTTGTCGGTTCAACGTGAACATTTACAGCCGGAGATCTCGGACTCAGGGCTGGGTTGCATTTGGAATCGAGACTATACCATGCAACATTTGGTCTTACTGATCATCGTGAAGGGTTCGACGCCTTCCTGCAGAAACGCAAACCGCAATGGACGCACAAGTAGTGCGCTACCATGCGGTTTCAGATAGATTTAGATGTGGCAGGGCAGTAGTAACGTGCTAATATCTGTCTCGAGGTAGTCAACCAGGTGAATCTGAAACGACGAAGCAGACAAAGAAGAAGTCGATGCGACTTGGAGAATGACGAACGTTGTTTTGAACTTGGGCATTCTTAGCTGGAGGATGGGAAGTAGTTAGTCCAGCAGGTTCGAGTTTCTGGCGTGGTAAGGACAGGGAAACTGAAGAGTAGTTCAATGATTCACATCCACTGAAACCAAACCCCAAGCTTCTCCACATTCTTCTTCAGCCACCTGAAATCATCGCTCTCCACGGGGTCACTCTCTCCCAAGTACAACGTATCGAGTGGTGCACCCAAGTCGCGTCGCCGTTTAATCATTTTACGGAGACTACTACCGTCTGTCCCACGAACACGGAGCTCCTAAAGTTGAGGAACCCAGACACTACTTCGTCCAGGCAATGCGCAGGGTCTTCCAAGAATGTTCAGAAATCGTAAATGCGAGTCTTCCAAAAAGATGCGAAGCGATCTCAGGCCTTGCAGCTCGCCATAGAGCGTCTCAATGCATCCGATGTCGCAGGGTAGGTTAGCCAGTGTGAGCCTCGTGAGCCGACTCAGTAAGCTTCGCGGGCGATCGTGGGTATATGGGAGTGCAGTTGGTCTGACGAGCTCATGGACGAGTTCCGTATAATCGTCATCCCAGAGCGATAGACGCAGATTTTCGAGTGCAGGGGTATAAAGGGGTATAGATTCTGCGGAGAAGCCCGAGAATAAGTGTCTGTCTCAAGTCCCGGAGGTTGATATACGCGAGGCGAGGAAGTTGGACGACAGAATTTGCAGGAGTTCCAGGGATTGGTTGAATGGACAACTCCTGGGGGTCCCCAGAAGGCCCGGGATCATTCAGAATGAGTTTCTCAAGGGAAGAGGCACCGCGCAGGATGGCAACAAATTGAGCCCAAGATGGACGAACATCTTCTGGATGGCATTCAAGCCGGAGATATCTAAGATTGGGTGCTGAGGCAGCCATGATGCAGCCCAATCGACGTGGACTCCCAAAGGTTCAGCGTAGTAAGCAAAGGAGCCGACCCGGCGGAAAGGGTGAGCCGCTTCAACATACTGGGCTTAAAGGTGCCTTTCCTTCGTGTTTTGGAGACCCAATTTAAGCGTCCTGACTCCTGAGCTGAGAAGCTGCGGGAAAGCAAGGATCTGAGAAAATGCGGAGAAATACATGCATGGTGTAATGTTGGAAGACCGAGATTTCCATGGTGCGCCAGCGATGAACGTGGGGAATGAGCATAGCGTATAAGTCGATGTCGGAAGAACAAGCAACGTCATGGTCAGGCAATGGCAAGGGACCATCGACCCAGACACCGATGGGGAGGATTTTACTCCGCTCCACGCTCCAGCATCACGGATTCAGGTTTGTATGACTGACCCTCGTCGCGTGGACTTTGACGGTCGTCCAGAGGAGACGCTTAAGCCGAAAACATGCCTGCGCACGTGCCTTGCGCGTTGGCTGGCACACATGTGAAATGGCAGTGATGTGGAACGGAACAGCCAGCTTGTTGTTGGTCTCCAGGACCCCTTCTTC
>JBBPLG010000221.1:0-32736 GCA_038089695.1 Xanthoconium separans | reverse complement strand
TTATCGCGCTCCTAACATGATGCAGTCTGAGCTGTCCACCCCGGGGACAAATTACTTATTTGTTTAAGGTCGTAACTTAGGTATCTGCGAGCGTGAAAAGGATGCAACAATCTAAGTCTTCGTCCTCATTTAGCACTATCTTTGCCCATCACCTAGGCCCTTCCGGACTCGTCAATGGGCCCAACGACTTGCTCAACGTACCCGCTCACGCCTTGGACTGCTACTGAGGTGTCGACGAGCTTTACAGTTCGTTCGATGCACCTGCCCAGCGCCATGGACCCCTCCCCTCCCGACGCGTCGACGAGCACAACAGCTTGTTTGATGTATGCCTGCCCGCCCATGCCCTTCCCGAGCCGTCGACAAGCTCAACGACTCGGTTGACGCACCACCGCCACACCTGAACCCCTCCCAAGTTGTTGACGAGTTCGTTGGGTCGTTCGACACATCTCCACCATATCTGAACTTCGAGCTGTCGATGAGCCCGTTGGCTCGGTCAATACACCCTCCTGGGTCGACGATGTTGGAATATCTAACTTTCGCCTTTGCACATGACCTCGGCGTGGTCTCGGGCATCAGCGAGCCTGTCGTCTTTGCTGTGGGCCGTGTGAGGGATCCCGCTGTTGAATACATAATTGCCGGAGGTGCATATCAAGCTAGAAGTATCTACTCCTGGAGCGCGTATGCCTAGGGTGTCGAGGAAATGGTAAAGGTTTAAATACAGTTTACATTCCTCATCAACTAACTCTTGGTTGGGGAATTTGGAGTAGATCGCAGCATTCCTCGACGACCATCCTAACGCAGCGCTGAGGGCACGTGTCGGTGAGTTTGATAATAAAGTACAGAGCGACGCTTCTGTGATTTCCAGTAACTAGGCTGGCGTGGTTCCACTCTCCATTCGACAGGCGTTTGGCGCGTTGGAGCTCACGATTTCGCGGAATAGTGATGGCTCTTGGAATACTGGCGATGTCCTTATGTTCTTAGAGGGTAGCCCTGAAATTTCGACTGACTTGTGATTAGAAATATCTAGCGATGGGGTGTGTCTCCGTTCTGCCTCACGTCTACCAGAACGCTGATTTGTCTGGATTTCACTAGGATGTAAATACTGTTGACGTGATCACTGCCCGGCCTGTATTGTTCTACACTAACCCCGTGCTTCTGATCTTGGTGAGGTTTCTATCTCTCGCCGGATACATACGTAGGCTGATTTACACCAGATTCTACAGATCCCAAGGCCCTCGGCCATAATGATGGAAATGTCGAGGATAGGCCACTTGAAGGACACGTTTCATTATTTTCTCGTCCTCCGTGACTCATGTCAAATAGAATGTGGAAATGTGCTCCTCCTGACTTTGAGCCACACTCAGAAAACCGGCGATAAGTCAATCTTTACTAGACATGTGAGTACTATATCTATATAGCGGTGCGGCTGTTCTTCTCTGATAGTCCGCAGACCGATTTGTTCAATCAACGGACTGGCTATCATGTTGCCGAGGCCCTTATCCCCGCATCCCAAATCGGCACGGATGATCACTCGCCAACCAGACTAACCTCGCCATCAAGGGTGTCATTGGCATCCCAGCTATGGCCGAGATTTCCGGAATGCTTGGCGACACCGTGGACCAGCAGAACTATAGCGTATGTGTACTATATCCAAACAGCGTGTTCCGACTGGATGCGGATCATGGTAGTCGATCGCGGCTAGCTATGTGCCGCAGATTCTGAACTTTGCCACCACAAAGGACAAACAGCACTTGGACCTGTCCTACGGTAAGGACAGCAGGTATATTACTTATGCTTGTCTTTGAGCAGCTACTTACCGCATCTAGTTGGGGGTTGTCATACAACAGGTACGCCGACAAACTCCTTGGCACGAATGTGTTCCCGCAGTCGGTCTATGACATGTGTAAGATGATCCCTGTTGAGAGTGTTTCTATGCTTATGGTTATGTTAGAAACCGCCTGGTACGGCACTGCTTTCAGTGAGTACGCACGGACCCAAGGATGGGCAAGGATGAGGTTCTTCGATGTTGTCGATAGGTTGTCCAACCCAACCTCACGTCTTTCAGAGTGCGTGTCTTCAAATGGTAAGTGCCGGCGTCGACAACCTGCAGTTCAACACAGAATGGGATGCAAGGGAGACAGAGCCACCTGTTGCTCGTGTGTGGCGATTTGAGGGCCAGGAGTCGCTTGTACAACAGAATGGCGTAGGTGTCCAGTTCTGGGAAGTAGGCTGGGATGTTCTATGAGCGCTAGGGAGTCAACTGTGGTATACCTATCCAGTCAAGAACGACCACATCTCTGGAGCGAGTCGTCCAATAACATAATTGGTAGGCTCACGATGGACCAGTCCAACAATCCACCGTGCTCCGACGACTAGATTTCATCCTTCCCCGCTAGAACCCACAACCTGCAGAGTGAACTCTCATACTCTGTCCGTTCTGTTGGTACAATTCTTCCTGTCTATGTAAAATCTGAGGTCCAAATACCTCTAAATCATGACACGTAGCATATGTACATCAGTAAATCTTCACATTACTTAGTCACGCTTGGCAGCACTTAGTAATTCTCGCCAAGTAGCCAAGCAGTGCAAGCAGTGTTAAGTAGTTCAAGTAATTCTTTTCGAGATCACACAAATGGTTCAAGAATGGTTCAGTATATAAGTAATTAAGCAGTGTACAAGTGAATCCATTACGAACGTATGCAGGTCAAATTAGTGAGCGGCAGCATATCAGTGAATGACAACGATGTACAATGGCTAAATTTGAGGCAAGCATGAAGGTGGATACGAATAAACAGTGACCTGACAATCCCTGAACGGGGAATGAGGCACTCAAAAACACCTACGGCCAGTGGTATGAGATAATGTCAATTGAAGAAGTGAGCTTTGAGGGGAAGAAAAGTGGTTGGGCTGCCGCCGTCGTCGTCATCGTTGCTTGTATCGACGGTTTTGTGTACACCTTTTTTGAACATGTCATGAGTTTGCACTTTCTTTTCAATGCGTGACACGAAAACGAAATAAAGGCAAGAAAGAGACAATGCACGTTGATGCTTCTGCTGGTCGCGACCACCAGTGCGCCTCATGCTCCATTCAAGTTGGGTGCCTCTGCCCCTCGTGGTCCACTCTCGCACTGCCCTCTTCCAATTCCAACAATCCAAGATCTTGACGATCTCGTCGGTGCTGGAAGAGGAGATGTAGCGCCTGGGTGAATATCTTGACTCATAGATGAGTATCCTAGTGATGGCATCCTATTTGTCGTAGATACCTGAAAGAGATGTGGCAAATGCCAGGTACTCCACGAAGATTGATGGAGTTGAGCATTGTGTTCTCCAGCTGGCAGGAGGAGCCATGGGGACTGGAGAGAGGTGAGGTAGGAGGGGACGCTGATGATGCTGGGGATGTTGACAGTGGGTAGGTGACAGCATGTCGGAGGTATTGGGGTGAGTGATGTACGTTGTGCATGAGTTCATGACACGATTTCAAAAGCGTGGTGGTCAGCATATTTGTTGACATAATATGCATGGAAACTGTCATACGACTGATTGGGTTGGAGGTCAACTGAGACTTCTTGACCACCATAGAGGGGAATAAGGTGGGCTGCACGGTACATTGCATCCAGATGTACGAGGGAGATATTAGGCTGATGGTGTGCATTGAAGGCAGGACGAACGACCCACATGCCAGTGTCCTCATTGGGTTCATCCCCATGCACAAACCAGTGGACGAGGGCACAAGGGTAATAAACTCCCAAATGAATGAATGAGAAGAATACAAGAATGCAGACAACATCGAGCCCTCACATCCCAGGAAGGGTCGGATCTGTGGTCACGAAAGCACAATCCTTCCATGCTGGCCTGTTCCTCCATGAGGGGCAACAGCGGATGATTTCACGTTTCATCCCATAAATCCCACTGATGTCACTTGGCGCATAGAAGGTTGCACTTGCAGAATTGAAGACATTCACTTTGCCATCATACCATGGACATTCTGCCAGTGGTACATCTTCCAAGTTGCGGGGGTCATCTGGATTTATTGTATGGTACAAGAACCGTTGGATCATCTCTCGGAGCCATGGTATTCCGAGCTCATCCTGAAGCTCCGAGACTGTATGCGCTCGCTTTCGTTCTATGTCATCAAAGCATTAGTAGTGAATATTCAGTCAATAATACCTTACTTACGAGGTGTGCATGCGAGTATGACATGAGCTTCAATGCTCATCGGGATATCAACCGGCTCGCTATCCTCTCCATCCTCAACTTCATGCACAAGGGTTTGTACAGACTCCTGAGGATTGGGCTCGACTGCGCTGTTCTTCAATACATCTGATACACAGGTGCCTGAAAGCATTCCGCACTTTTGAAAATCGATGTGGCATGCAGTCAATTTATCTAGGTGTTGGTTCGTGAGGAGCATCTGACCAAGTGTGTTATGGTGGTTGGAACGACGATAGGGCTGCTTGACAGCTTCAATGTGTTTTGATTCGGTGATAGAGGAGCATAAGCCGTTGGGTGCACCAAAAAGTCGTATCATGTCTGGGTAGTGTTTCATAGAGTGTTATCGAGGAAGATTGAACAACATCACAACATCGGGCCGGAACACTTCACGATGTTGATGGAACCGATCCAAGGTTGCCTGGATCTCAGAGAGCACCTGTTCTGTGACAACGTTGCGTCGCACAAGGTAACAGAATCCAAGGAAATCCCGAAAGGCACGAATCATGTCTTGTGGAACGTAACCTTCTATGGCGGGGATATATACCTGTTTAAATTAAGGTTCGGGTGCGTAGGAATGTAAGACTAACATACCTTCATCAAGGCCTTCGAATCGTTACCTGTCCATTGCTTGAAGCGACGCCCTTGAGGAAACTGCCTAAGTCCTGAGAATGGAGCCACAGCAGCAATTCTGTGCAAACATATCATCTCGGCGAAGCAGCATCTTTATTGATGATCAACTTACCTCCGATCAATATCGTCAAGGATGGCATCGGCTTCTCCCCCATAGGTCTGGACTATATACTTCCCTGTCCAATCAACTAGATGGTCCTTGAATGCATCTTTAATGATTTGATGAAGCAGGTCCGGCGAGAGTAACTCGTGGATATCAGCCTGAGGGAAGTCATTGGTGAATGGCTGTGGAGTGATCAGCAGAACATTTGATCTAGCCGCAACATGAACGTACAACAAGTCGGCTTACAATACCATATTCATCCCACAGATTGGTATGCACAAATGATCTAACAAGCATTTCGGTGTGCTCACGACAGCGAAAGAGAGCATCGTCACTGAGATCATAACGATCAACCAGGCACCTTGATGGCAACTAATTAGTTGGACCAGCTATGGAATGGTCTAGCTTACTTTGGACACCACCCACGGATGATGCAGGATAACAACACTTGCTCCTCATAATCAGCTATATATGGCCCAAGCCCAAAGATGACACGGCAATAGTGTCCATCGCCAAAGCGCATAACCTCCGGTGTGGTCATACCAGGTTTGACCGACTGTAAAATCAGAGAGAGCGACGAGTGGAAGAGCTGTCGTCGAAAGCAACAAAACTCGTTGGTCTTTGCATGGAGCTGTGTAGCTACAAGAACAAGACATATTATACATACATCCAAGAACGTGAAAGTTAAATGGAAGCACATACTTTTGGGCTGCGCCAGGAAGCCAATAAGTACCAGGGCATTCCGATGTGCATGCCTAACATTGTTGCATACATTTCCAATTGATAAATATAAAGGATAGTAGTCATTCTGTCCAGTTGCGACAGAGACAGTTGTTTTGTCACTGCCTAAAATCAATGGGACGAAGACTGACCCATGTGTATCCACATCTTGTGCGATAATGTCCTGTAAATGCTTTAGTCTGTTTTGAATATGATCTAGCATGAGCCACTTACCGCCTGCTTCCATGCCCAATCACCCGACATAAAATCACACCAGCGATGCTCGTCTGTTGCTGAGTCGTATTCCCGGTATGGCACCAAATCAATCTCATTTGCAAAGTCTGGATTGGCTAGCATGTTGCGAACGACCTCTCATGGATCATGAAAATAGACTTTGTACGAATCTTTCATCCATGGCGGCATATTTTGATCTGGCTGCGGGCCCATATACTTCACGGTAAAATTGTTCCATTTGACGTCACTGAGTGTTGAGCTGTCAATTGTCTTGTACAAGTCTTTGTGGCCGGTGAAAAGAGGTTTGCCATCAACTTGGAGTAAGGAGGCCGTCCAAATATCCATAAGCTTGTCGATCTGCATGCCAGACATCTGATTTCATGTGTATAAGAAGTCGGCAAGTTCAAAGTGAATACGGCTGTGAAATGCTCCCCAATCATCTCTGGACTTTGGTGGTAAAGGTTTGGGAGCTGCACCCCTAGGGAGAAAGTGTCCGCTAGCATCACAAGGCTGACCTGAGGGTGCATCGTCAGTAGGTGCAACATGGAATTTCTGACATACTCGCCACTTAGGTGTGGATGATAATTCCAGTATGCCTTTTTGCCTGGGCCAACAAATTCTGCATCGACACTATGCAATGGAGTGGACGAGCGATGGGTGGGGGATGATGGAGCTTGGCCCATTTGGGGGACAGCCTGAGGCTGCTCTGAGTCCGGTTCATATTCATCTCCACCATGACATAAATAGTCGGCAGGGTTGTCGGGTGGAGAAACTGCTCGATGGATAGAATTGAGGTGCTGCATCAGCCCTGAGCAATTTTTGAACCAGCGTGGGCATTGAGGACATGGATATGAGAGTAGATTTTGATGGCAGAGTGCACCTCAAACCCAAGGGATTTCCTGACGAGGCATGTAGGATGTCAGGGATGCGAAACTTGAAGGTGTGAAAAAGAATGGGCTGATGACAGAAGTAAGGGAGGGACTAGCAGCAACTGGCAGACTCACCAACCAATAAATTGGGGACAGGCACCTCAAAAAAACTGTTCTTCGCGAACATTCTGTCAGATAGTTCACCATCATTCTGCATCATACCCACCATGTCTACCCGTAAGACTCATCCTTCCAACGCAAACAAGCATCTGGGTCTTCCAGACGTTCCACAAAAGAGAAGAACCCTGGCAGAGAAAAAGGCCGATGATGAGCTTGTGGCAAATGCACGGGCTGAGAGAGAAGTCGCAGCCAGCCAAGCTTTACACAAAATCAGCGAGTTGGAGGAAAAGATGAAGACTGAGCAGGATGTGATCAAGGCCTCCATAGGCAAGCCTGTTCATCCAGCTACAAAGAAAAGTAAGTATCCACGCCTGTCGTTGGACAGTATGAACTGACCAACTGGCTTGCGTGGCCTTGTAGAGCCATCTACCCCAAACGCGGCCAAAGGAACAAGTGAGCAAACACGATAATGAGCCAAAAACCTAACTCACATTAGCACAGAACCTCAGATTATTGGCAGAATGGAGGTGTTGCCCAGTGGAGAGTTGCTGAACTCAACGTTGGACAATGAAGAGGTGATGACAAAGGTGAGAAAGGCAGCACCAAACACATTGCTACGTGAGGTGCTGCACACAGCGGCTGGTCGAGATGCCGAAAAGAGGGGGGAACCACATGGTGCAAACCCGTATGCCGCTTCCGTCTTTCCCACCTGCCATCATGCTTTTGCTAACGGAAGCCACACTCTTCTTTTGGAACCACAGAGCAGCGACGGATGACGCTCTGATCGGCCATATCCAAGGCTGGGCAGCAAACGTCAACCAACGTGGAAAGAAGATTACTGAATGCAAGTCTAGCACCAGTAGCAAGAAACCTGCAAGCACAGCTACAAGTCCACCACCCTCTGAAATGCCGCTTGGCACCACTACACCTCCGAGCTCGGTCAACGATGTCATCCCACAGGCTGAAGACAACTTTGTTGGTGGTTCTGACAATGAAGAAATGGAGGATGATACCTTGGAGAGGGCAGCAGTTAACGCCTTGGATGAGGCAAGTCAGCTTCCAGTGAGTCACAATACACCCTGACAGCACGTTACTCACTTAACCAAATTGCTCTTAGGACACCATGCTTGCCATCAATGTCATGGATGACGAGTCAGCGGACAATGCTGAGGTCTTTCCTCTTTCGCAGAAAAGGCCCTGGGCCATCAGTGTCATGGAGAATGAGTCAGTGGACAATGCTGAGGCCCCTCTTTCTTCACAGAAGGGTAAGCCTTTTAAACTGAACACGGAACTCTCACATGATATGTTTATAGAAGACCATTGTGAGGATTACACAAGCAATGTGAATGGATCAATGGGATCCATTCACACCACAACTCAGGTAAATATCCAAACCCTTATCGTACATTCCCACTGTGGTCTCATGTGCCACGTCATGCATTCACGCCACCATCAATGCTCACCCTGGATATTCACAGACAACTGTCTCAAAGGTGGAACATGCTGCTGAATCAGTTAAGATGGAGGTCTCACGTCCTACCAAAAAAGTCAAGGCTGAACCGGAGTTGCGCACCAAGAGTGGAGGAAGCAACAATGCCAAGACGGACACGAAGCCAGTTGAAATCCCACCAGAATTCTTCAAACAGGAGACATGGAAGCGAAAGGTCATTCCTACCTTGTGCCTTTGGGCTGTGGTGCAGTCTGATATATGGGGCATATCCAAGCAGCAAATTCTGAGTGTCTTCAAGGACATCATTGTGGCAGCATATCCAAAGGACCCCAACTTAGTCAAACAAGTGACCTTGCAGTCAAAACTTGTGGTGGTGGTGAGTTAAACTCCCAGTAATATTGTGATCTGTATATGTGATACTTCATCAGGTGTACCAACGACTTTGCAATTGGCGACACGGCGTCGGTTCAGCAGCATTGTCAATGTGGGCAAGCTTCTTCAGCGAACAGAATGCAGCCTCCATCGCTAAAGAGGCTAACCAGTTACTTAACCGGCATAGGTATCTTTACTTGGACTTGGACTACTGTTACGCTTACTGCGAGCCGATGCCCTAGCGAAGTTAGTCGCAACCGTACTCCTGAGAGAGAGAGGGATGATAGTGACAATACAACCTTGTACTGCGAGCCAGCCGGCCCTGCGTAGTACCGTCCGAATGTTTAGGAGGCCAAGCACGGAAGTGTGAGGCCGTTGAGGAGTCTTGAAGGTACAAGCGCAAGTTAATGCCTTGAAGAGCGACGAAGACCAAGATCGTGAAATAGAGGCGAAGTCGAGAGTGGACGAGACTCTTGAGGATTCCCTCTACCAGTACACCAGTAGACAAGATACGATTGCGAGTAAAGAGGCACCGAAGTGCAGTTGGATACAGACAGGTATCGTTGCGTAGAACTAGCTTAGAGCTACCAAGGGACAAAGGTAACTCTATATATACTATCCTGAATGGTGCACGGACCATCAGGGCAAAGGGTGATCCATAGGATCAAACAGGGTTCCCACATCGGGAATGGAAGAAAGAGGAACAAAAGGAATCCCGTTGTCGTGAAGAGCGGAAGTGGATCAGCGGGATCAAATAGGATCAAAGATTAAATGTGCCCAATATGGCTATAGGGTCCATAGGGCTGTACACATGATGGAAGGTCAAGAACGGGGTTCCATCAGAAGGGGAAATGGATCAAAGGGGATCCGCTGTCTCGGGGCGAAGAGGATCAGCGCAAGAATCCACAGATGATCAGAGACGCATCTAGTGCCATAAGCGGACGGAGTTTCGTATGGCTATACATGGGCATAGGGTGAGCCCGGGTTATGACAAGTCGTGCTCCTAGAACCGGCGAGGAGCGGAATAACGAAAGGAAGGCGGAGTGTTCCGGGATTGTCACGGAATGGGTGTCCGTGCTGTTTGGCCATAAACGAGAGTATGGCGACTCTAAGGGTGTCCTATAGCGAGGACGACAGTGGTAGTACTCCCAGAGTACTAGTACGCGCAGTGAGGCTTCTGCCAGAGCCCAAGGGTGAACGTGGTCCCTGTCTGTTGAAGAGGATGCGAAAAAAGAGTAAAGTGGTCCGGTCCGGTGGTACTGCCGGTGAACCGTGATTTCCGTAACAACTACAGTGATGCAGGGAAAGCATTCAAGTCCTATTTCATTGTGCGCTTGCTGGCATCGACCTACCTCCCACAAATCAAAGGATGGATTCATGTTCCCCTGTTGAACTGCCCAATGTTGCACCACAGTGGAATCAAGGGGATCTTAGGGCTCTGTGGGGCTGTGGTACGTGCTTTCATGTACTATCTGACAGTGTCGAGTCTCACCTGTTTGACTCACTTGGGCATTTATAGCTTCAGTGTGGGCTTCATATGATGGCTAATGATGAGCTTCAGCTGGAAGCTGATGCAAAAGGAAAGAGTCTCAAAACCCCCACCACCATCAACAAGGCTTCGGGGAAGGTCAGTATGAATGCCTACGCATTCTCGGATCAGAACTGGGGTGAAGTCACACGAAATTTGACGCTTGCAGCTGGTCGGCGCACAGATGATGAACTTTGGAGCGTTGTGGAGACCATTCACCTGTTTGCTCTCGAAGATGGCAGTAACGAGCAGACTGACGAGTCCAAAGATGAATATGCTCTGATCTGTAAGTCTCAATATGATCTGTACATATTCTACTAACACAGGTTATTCAGAATTGCCAGCATGTTGTGGCCACATTCATTCCCTGTTCCCGTCTTTTTTTCGCCATTCAAGTCTGTGTCATTTTGGTGGTTTCTGATTCACCCACTGCCCAGCAGGTTCATGCCTGCTGCCTGCTTATTTGCTCACCATTTTCACCCCACTTGTTCATTACTTGAACAAATAGCATTTACTTATGTGCTTGAAATAGACTTTTGTCTGCTATGGTCGGGTGTTTAAGTGTGTGATAAGCAGAGAATAAGTAGAATCTCAGCAACGAGATCTACTTAAATAACTTATTTTTACTTGGCCGATTTCGTGTGCCAAGCAGAGATAAGTGTTAGTTAAGCAAGGTTAAGTGGGTGAAAGATTTACTCATGTAGTGACATGATATCAATAGGGATACAAGGTTGTCAGCAACCCTGTGTTATTGAAATGTTATGATGTGCACAGCTACTACCATAGCATGTCAAGGTGTTGTTGATATTAAGGAATTGCTGGATATCACCGGACACACTCCACGTACCTGTTGGGCCAGCAAGTCAAAAAAATGATCTGATCTTTTATTGTCTCTGTCACCTGCGACGTGCATGGTCATAATTTCTGTGGTAGTCTATGTGCATTCCTACCTTCACTTGAACCCGATATCATTGTCCAGGGGGGGTTGTGGAACTCGATGAAGTCCGAGACACAGTGTGGAATTGGCAGTCACTCCGCTCCTCCAACTTGCTAGCTACAGTTGTACTGACAGTTCCCACATTCTGCTGGCAGTAAATCACATCATCACATCCACTGTGACATTTATTCAAGTTAGAGCGAGCCTCAAATCCAATCCTCGATTTGACAGCTTTATCTTTGTTCACAAGCTCTCAGAGAGTTAATGATTGTGAACATTCACCAATTCAACCTTCTCAGGCAAGATTGAAGTTGCGCACCCACGTGCTGTCGCGCTATGATAGTATTGTCATGTTTGTTACGGTTTTGCTTGTCGCTACGTTAAATTCTTTTTCTTTGTCATCTTTCGGACTCATTCTTCTCCTCACGATGGGACAGCCCCATCCGATGTCTTCCGACTATTCCTTACGATGCTGTACTGTCACTCGGCGGCTTCCTCCGAGTATGACTTCCGTTCTATCCCGCTCGCTGCCCTTCCGCTCTTCCTGACAGCGGGATCCCGTTTCCCTTCCGATTTCTTCTCGTCCGTATTGTTCCGACTAAACGGAACACTTACTTTTCCTATGGGACCCGATGGTCCATGCTGATTCTCGCATTGTATATATACTCGAGCTGTGTATAGTAGAAACCCAATCTAGTTCTACGCAATCTATACTGCAATTACTGGAGTTCCATTCGCTCGAAGTCCCTCGTCTTCTCGCTTGTGTCTCTTCTCTTTTCCCTTGCGAAGAACTAGGACTTCGCGTCGTTACAAGAGGATCCCTTCTTTGGGATTGAGTACGACATCTTCGACTTCGCTCTGCTTAAGTCGAAGATTATCAAACAGAACACTGCTCGCTCTTTATTTCGCTCTCTACAACTGAGTTAACTCCAGTTGTCACGGTAAGCGTAACAATGTTCGCTTTGACACACAGCCGCCATAACTTGGTACTTGCTCCAACTATGTGCCATGATCATTTGGCCGAGTTCATGTGCATGCAACACCATATCACCGCAGCATCAATCAAACTGTTTTGATGTGGTTTGAATAAGTCATCTCCGGCCAACCCATCTCCTTGTGAACTGTCAAGTTACTGTCCCCTAGACACCTCTTCGCTATGGGGACACCTATCATCCATGTCACCCTTCCATGCAAATAACAGGGACAAGGGGATTCCTGGTTGGATCATCACAGGAGAATCATAACCCTTCCAATCTTCTGTTCACAAATGCTTACAATATTTGTGCTGTAAGCAAAGTCTCGCAATTATGTACATAACCGCACCCAAATCGACCCCTGCAAAATTCTTCGCATCTCGGCGATATCAGAAGCCGTACCTTTACATAATATGGACTCAGCGGCACTTTTTTTTTCATTAGCCAGTTGCCATGGCCACACGGGTTCCGTCGGGAAGCCTCACTCATGACAGGCTGTCGGTCAAAAGGAGGCGCCACCTTGGTATTACCACAGAAGCGCTCCGGAAGGGGCTCTCACCTGGATAAGTACAGCAACTGTTAGTCAATGACAAGATGACTCACATGTCGATAGCTTGAAATGAGTAAGTACTAAAGGCTCAATTGATGCTTGTCGCTCGCTTCTAAGGTACCCCTCGACAAAAATGTGGATTTGTAGTGGTATCTGACCTTCCAGCCTAGAGCAGATCTACAGGTAAGAGTCCCATGACCAACTTCTAGCATGGTGGAAGTTGATCACTAACATACTGTAAGACATTGTAGAGCTGCTGAAATGACCAGCGGATGACATCATGCCTGAAAGCATTTGGATTGCTGACCCCATTTTACTCGGTTCTTGAGAACTCGCCAACAGTGTTTATGTACACCATTAACATGACTAACGTATGCCCATACTAATTGAAAATAGTCTGTTCGCTTTCTCTGGATTTATAAATGGTCAAACATCCTCAAAGGTGAGCATGCCCAACTCTTCTTTACTATGCATCTCAGTGAAGCCTTCGCTAGGACGTACATGAAGTTATTTTGCACTGGACCATTATCATATGTTTGACCACTTCGTTCGTCTCCTTTGCACTATGCCTCACCAGTTTTGTTGCATCCGCCGCTATTATCACTCCTTGCCATGACACAGTGAGCGTAAGAGGTACGACTTTGGATATCTTGCTTTTGCGCTCAAGTGTTGATGTTAACAAATGACACAAGGAGCGATTGATCCAACGTCTCATGACATTGTCACAAGTGAGGAAGATTGGGGCATTGCTAATGTTCGTTGCATCTAAACTGCTTGAATAACGTCGTTGTTCGCCGGTGCTAACTTGGTTGACGGGCGATCTCATTCAGGAACCCCATCATGCTTGACAAGCACTTTGCTAGGACTCTCACAATGCTACCTTCTGAAACCAACTACGGTCACAGTGCCATACCCAAATGTGTGTATTCATGTGTAATTATTATCTTACTGGGAGAAAAAAAAGGCCTGCAATGAGTACAATGATGGTTGTCCCTCCTACAACAGTGTGGGGTGTAATTGCCATAGTAGGCTGAGAAAGTTGTGCTACCCTTTTCCCAACATTTTCGCAACCTGCCACCAAGAAGATAATGAAGGACCTTGCTTAGGATCAACATGAGTTTCCTCAGTCGGTTGAGCTCCCTTGCAGATAGATTGTGCATCATGGCTGAATCAACGACAATGCATGCCATATAGTGAAGAATCGAGGTGGAACTACAACATCCCATCAAACATTACCAGTATTGTTTTATGTGGTCTTAGGCCGCAACAAGTCACGACTCCGACGTGTAGGTGCCACTTCCTGTTGTTCATACAAAAATTCCTATTAGGACTGCAAAACCATCTGACAACAGTGTCTTTGAAGTATTTGGAAGGATTTCGGTGTTCCACTAACTTAGCAGTTCATGAACAGAACGTTCAACCTTGTTGGCTGTGAAGTTGTGACCTCCCATGGACCTTCAAAATGACATATTACATAAGTACACCTTCGATGGGCTCACACGTCATCACGTTCATAGCAATCATGATCTAGTCACCTGGTAACGGATCGGCGCAGGTCCTCTGCAGCACAGTACGGTTTCAGCTCTACATTCTTACTACATTCATTGAAACTCACATTGACAGATTCCATCCGCCATCTTGAACGCTCTGCTGCAACCGTGCCCTGTTTCTACTCCTCAGGCTGGCTTGAGTTCTCAAGTCTGTTACAAGCTCATGAGTTTTGACGTGTATGTTTTCCCTGGGGAGTGACCAATGGCTCTTGGCTAAACATCACCTGCCTTTAGTTACTTCACGAAAACACTCAGGATCAACGTCACTCAGAGTGCACTTACTACCGGATCCAGTGCAACGCCTGCAACCACACCCTTGGTCAGTGCCAGTTCGAAAAAGCTGTGTCCGAAATCGCAGCTCAGTTGATATGACTCAGTGAGTCCATGAGGTGACGACTCCCCTTTTGCTAATGAAGCAACCTGCATCTTTAGCTGGTCATGTGGTCGTTGTTGGTTTTCTGCCCACGTATGGGGCAAGCAAGGTCACAGATAATTACGATAATATGGTTGCGGCTCAACATGAGTGATTCAGACACGAGTGAAATAGTATGTAGAGCATCGCTCACTGTCTTCACAGATCAACAGCATTCATGCAAGTCCTATCCACTTTCAAGTTTGAATCCCCACACTTGCATGTTTACATGAAACTATGCTTGCGTTTGCCCTTGGGGCATTGGTGCCCCTGGTCAGAATCACCCCACCTAGATCTCTCCCGAGCTCCTCGCTCGGTGTGCTTGAGACATTGTGGATCAAGTCTCGTTCACAGCACATTCTCGCCCTATGCTGGATAAATTGCGACGTGCTGGGATGCTCAAGGTTTGCATTGCAGACGAGTTGGTGGCAACAAGAGAAAGCAACAGGGCAATAGGATGGTTTCTTAATATTGAGAGAAGACGGTCATTTGACCAGGTGTAATCTGTGAAAAAACCTTTCCAGATGGGGAAAGAAACGTGTGGTTTTGACTCTCACACGGCCCTTGATCCCAAGTCAATCCTAATCAAGATGGGCACGGAAATGCATTCTTTTCGATCGGCATCTCGGCACGAGTTGAATCAGAATGGTGAGGGTGCTTGAGAGAGCGAGCGCGTACAGCTCATTGTGTCGTTGCATCGTCAAGTGACCATGATAGGGCTATGTGCAACTCGTGTGTCGTCAATGCATTGCATTATGATCATATTGGGCACTGGGAGACGTCAACATTTGAATGCCCCAAAACATTGAATTATGTATCATGACGTAGTTCTCCACAAACCGCCCATTCTATAATGAGAATAACAAATGAATGCGCAACTGGGATGCCACAGTTTCAATGACAACACTTCCTATGCACAAAATGAGCTCGCTTAAACTGCTTGACATGAAAGCATCAAAATATGCCAGGATCTGTTTTGATATAGAGATGTCGACACAAGGCCGGTGTCCAACTTGCCCGGAGTCACAAGCATGTTCATTGACCCGCCTAGTACCATTAGTATGTGAGCACTACCAAAACCTACCAACTGTCTTCCAGTGGAGCTGTTGGGGGCAGGAGCGGTTCCCATACAGTTTCATTGATAGATTGGCCCAACAGAACAGCCCCGCTGATGATAGGCACCAAGATGTAGGGCATTCACCAAAGACATCTAGTCACGAGGAGATACAGTAAATTACTGCCACACACGCGTATTAGGAGCAGAGGCCGTCGAATGAGTATGCACTGAATCAGCATCCTGCCACTATGCTTGCTCTTGTGGGTCCACCACCCGGAACCTCATCTCATCCAGCGCTATGGGTGCTTTCTGCGAAAGATCTCCGCTTTGGATATGGTATGGACTCGTCTGCCCAGCCTGAGTGATGATCAAGAGCAGGTTAAATACCTGCCAAAACAAAGAAACAAAGCAACACAGTGTCCAGTGCTGCACAAGGAAAAGGGACAATGGTGACTAGACGCACAATCAACTGAACAACAATATCGAGGCTGCTGAACGTGACAGGCCTTGGGGCTTGCAATACAAAGAGTGCAAACACAGCAGTACCATACACTGCAGAGAAGACACCAGATCCAATGACAATGTACATTGAGGATGCGAATCAATTGGTAGAGGTGGCCATCAAGGAAGCAATTCTGCGACCCATCCACCAGAGACATGCTACAATTTCTCCTGAGACAAGCACATTGAGAATTAAGCCAGACACCCATGATGCTATAATGAGTGGACTGGTGACTGAACCATAAGGTATAGCTGAGGATGCATAAACGCAACCTGACGAGACATGGGCAAGCATATGCAAGTAGAATGGGAGTGTACCAACCAACACTACCAGCAGCGAATATGATCTATGAGATAATGAACAAAGATTCAATGAAACGATTTCAATCTAGTTGCTCACTGGAAATACAACAACTCTCCCATCATTCATGAAAACCACATAAAGGCGCCAAATCTGATTAATGATGAGCAAAATGCACCATCGTGACTATATCAATCTCACTAGAATGAAGACTTGAACAAGGACCTTTATAGTTCCATTGAGCACAACTTTAGATTCAATACTGACAAAATGGTTGCATACCAAGGTGTTATAAATGATATCTTTGAGCAAGCAGAGTTGGGTGGCGTGATGGACCCAAAATATTGTAGAGGAGCCGGGTACATCAGATGGAGCATAGATGAATGCCTCGAGCAATTGCTGTAGAGATGCTGCAACATGGACAGTGCAGAGAATGAAGATGACTGTGCATGTCACTTTGAGAACCCTATCGCGTGATCAGTGCCAGTCCAGTGGGAACATTGGTTTCTTGAACGCTTACAACCTGGTGGCCTGGCCATGTGGTTGGAAGAGACTGTGCATGCATAGTCTGTATGCGACAAGGCTACAACTAAATCAGTTCTGGTTTGAGGGTTCCCTTTCGACTTGGACTTACTTGACGCCTACAAACATTAGCAGGAATTAACGTCATATATGGCCCACATACCATACAACAAAGTTTCAATCCATATCCTGATCATGGATATTTTTCCCACAGAGGAAAGCTGAGTGGTAGCGGATGACATCTTTTCCAAACTAGAAATGGTGCAGGTTGGAACTTGGTCCTCTATTTAACATTCTGTGCTTGCAGGCAGTGCATGACCAACATGCTGGAACAGCATCATCTTGGACCACCGGTCGAAGTTTTTGACAGCACTTACATAAAGCAATGCCTCACAGAACTTATCAATGTCACGACAACCAATGACTGATAAACACTCAAGAGAAACGTTGACAATATCGAAGACTGAAGCAATGGTCACATCAGCAATTCAGATTGAAGGCGTGTCTCGCACTGATCATCTCAGATAAACTGGATGGATACTGGAAAAACAATCCTAATACAACTCCAAGTCGGACAACATGCCATACATCGTGATACAATTAACCAAGAATTCCTTCAATCAGTAAATGGTTGCAGCTAGAGCTTTATGATGGGACGCTCAGAATGTCATCTCACCCTACGTTGCGTGTATTCTCTGCAAAAAGATCAATCACAATCGCACACAAATGATGACTGTGGGTGAAAGCCCCAGAGGACTTTTCAGCACAATGTGTTGTGAGGGCGAGTGAGCTGTGTACCACAGCGTGTATTACGGAAAGCCACCGTTCACCAGCAGTACCACCGGACCGGACCACTTCATTCTTTTTCTTTGCCTTTCCTCGACGGACAGGGACCACGTCATCTCAAAGGCTCTGGCAGAAGCCTTACTGTCTACATGAGTACTCAGGGAGTACTACCATCGTCGTCCTCGTCACAGGACATCTCAGGAGTCGCCATACTCTCACTTATGGCCAATCAGTGTTCCTCTAGACATCTCGGTCATAGATCGTCTAGCAAGACCTACCCTGAAGACAGACACCCATTCCTAGTCAATCCCGGAACCCTCCGCCTTCCCTTCGTTACTCTGCTCCTCGCCGGTTGCAGGAGCACGACTTATCACGACCCGGGCTGATCCTCAGCCTCTGTATAGCCATATGGAACTCCATCCGTATATGGCACTAGATGCATCTCTGATCATCTGTGGATTCTCGCACTGATCCTCATCGTCCCGAGACAGCAGATCCCCTTTGATCCTATTCCCTCCTTCCGATGGAACCCTGTTCTTGACCTTCCATCATGTGTACAGCCCTATGGACCCTATAGCCATATATGGGCACGTTTCATCCTTTGATCCTATGATCCTGTTGATCCTCTTCCGCTCTTCACGACAATGGGACTCCCTTTTGATCCTTTCGTTCCTTCCCCTTATGGGAAGCCTGTTTGATCCTTCATGGATCACCCTTGACCCTGATGGTCCATGCACCATCAGCATATAGTATATATAGAGGTACTTTGGTTCACGAGTATCTCTAAGCTAGTTCTATGCATCAGATACTTGCCTGTGTCACTACTGCACTTCGGTGCCCTCTTACTCACAATCCAACCCTTGCTTACTGGTGTACTGGTAGAGGGAACCCTCTAGAGTCTCATCCACTCTATGACTTCGCCTCTATTTCACGATCTTCGTCTTCGGGCTCTTCAAGGCATTAGCTTGCACTTGTACTCTCAAGACTTCTCGTCGGTCCTGCACTTCTGTGCTTGACCTCCTCTACTCGAAGGACGGTACTCCGCTGGGCTGGCTGGCTCACAGTACATCTGTTGTATTACTGCTCACTGCATCTCTTCTCTCACGAACGGTTGCGACTAACTTTGCTAGGGCATCGGCTCGCAGTAAGCGTAACAGTGTGTGTCAGCTGGGTCACCAAGTAGGTCAGTACCCCATATACAAAAGCACACCAGATGAAGATGAAATGCATACTGTTACGCTTACCGTGACGACTGGAGTAAACTCAGCCGTAGAGGATGAGATAACGAAGAAGCAATGTTCTGTTTGATAGTCGACGACTTAAGCAGGGCGAAGTTGTCGATGTCATACTCAACCCTTAAGGAAGGGTCCTCTTGTAATGACGTGAAGTCCTAGTTCTTCGCAAGGGGAATCGAAAGAGACACAAGTGAGAAGGTGGGGACTTTGAGTGAGTGGAACTCCAGTAATCGCAGTGTGAATTGCGTAGAACTAAATTGGTTTTACAAGTACAAGACTCAAGGCATTTATACGATGTAAGATCTGGCACGGACCATCGGGTTCCATAGGAAAAGTAAGTGTTCCAGTAATCGGAACGAAACGGACGAAGAAGAATCGGAATGGAAACGGACTCCTGCTGTCTGGAAGAGCGGAACATCAGCAAGTGGGGAAAAACGGGCGTCATACTCGGGAAGACCCGCCGAGTGACAGTACAGCATCGTGTGGGATAATAGGAAGACATCAGATAGGCATAGTTCCTATCGTGAGGAGTGAAAGAGTTCAGAAACAAGGCAAAGGAAAATAAACACGCCATAACTGGAAAACCGTAATATTAGCTCCCCTCTATGACTCGAAGTTCCATCTTCGAGACCTATCCTTCAGTGACTTCCTCAATCGTCTCCACAGTTGACCTCATAGTCGGTAAGATCATACAAATCTTCAATCGACGGCCTTTCCCAGCAGAACTCCGGTGTATGTCCTTGGTGACCGCAGCGTAGGCAAGTAGTGAAGGGGCAATCCTTTTGCGCATGGCCTGGCACTGTTTTGTGACAGACGGGACAGATATACTTGGGACAGTCTGGTCGTAAATGGTCCGTGCCCCTACAAACAAAGCATCTGGTGCGATGGTTGTAGGGAGATGTGGAGGTGCGGGGGGTAGGAATTCAGTCGACATTGATGGGATTGGTCGAGGACCCGGCAGGTGCGATACTGAAGCCATCTTTTTACCTTTTTCTCCTCGTTGGCCTTTGACATCCGACGAATGGAGTCCTCCAATAATGATGTATTCCCTGGTGCTGGCTTTGGGGGATCGAGTGGGAGAGGAAGAGGGACGGTGGGCAAGGGGGAGAGTGGCCAAGATTCTATCCACGAGTCCCCCATCAACAAAGGGGTTCTTTCCATCAGTTCCGGAGCGAATTCCCGGATGAGATCCCCTATGGTCGATGCCTCCTTCGTTGGGCTTACTAGGGGCTGGCACAGGAATGGGGGTAGTGTTTTCTTTATCGGACGAGGATAGAGAAGAGGAATCTCCAGAGGTGGAGGTGGAGGTGGAGGGAGCGGAGGTGAGGTCATCTTTGACCGTGGTGTCGCTCTCCCAGGTGTAGAGGGGGTTGTCCCAGGGGGTGATTGACTGGTCGAGGTAGAACTGTTGATATTGATGAGGGAGAGACCTAAAGATGGTTCGGATAACAGGGGCAATGACGATGAAAGGGAGTTTGTTGAGGGCCACAATAACTCCAAAGCGCTGGAGAGTGTTGTAGATGTAGGTTTGGGCTTCGGAGATGGTGGTGTCCATAAGGACATGTCTGGGGTTGGGTTCGAGTACATCTCCCATAGAGAGTTCATGCACTCGTTTGATGGTGTGGAGGGATTGGGCGACAACGATGAGGGTATCAATGGCTCCACCATGCACAAAGGCGTCGTCTCGTTTAAGATATCTGTGGACGACGGGGTTGGAGAGAAGGGCGCTGAGGGCCATGCGGCGGTGTTCCGGAGGGAATCGGTGAAGACGAAGTGGGGTGTCGACAGGGAGGTCATTGACGGTAGCATACATATTTCAGAAGAAGATGGGGATGAGGAAAAGCCTGCCACCAGACGGTGCGCCTTATAGCTATTCCCAGTAGTTGTTACGCTTACTGCGAGCCGATGCCCTAGCGAAGTTAGTCGCAACCTTTCGAGTGACTGAGAAATGAAGTAAGCAGTAATACAACCTTGTACTGCGAGCCAACCGGCCCTGCGTAGTACCGTCCCTTGTGGATTAGGAAGTCGAGCACAGATGTACAAGACTGATAAGGAGTCTTTGAAGGTACAAGCGCCAGCTAAGGCCTTGAAGAGCTTGAAGACGAGGTCTTGAAATAGAGGCGAAGTCGTAGAGTGGACAAGACTCTAGAGGGTTCCCTCTACCAGTACACCAGTAACCAAGGATGGATTGCGAGTAAAGGGGCACCAAAGTGCAGTAGCGATACAGGCAGGTATCCGTTGCGTAGAACTAGCTTAGAGCTACCAGGGAACAAAGGTAACTCTATATATACTATCCTGAATGGTGCACGGACCATCAGGGCAAAGGGTGATCCAAAGGATCAAACAGGGTTCCCATCGGGAAGGAACGGAAAAGGATCAAAAAGGAGTCCCGTTGTCATGAAGAGCGGAAGGGGGTCAACGGGATCGAACAGGATAGAAGAAAATGTGCCCAATATGGCTATAGGGTCCATAGGGCTGTACATATGATGGAAGGTCAAGAACGGGGTTCCATCGGAAGGGGAAAATAGGATCAAAGGGGATCCGCTGTCTCGGGGCGAAGAGGATCAGCGCGAGAATCCACAGATGATCTGAGACGCATTTAGTGCCATAAGCGGACGGAGTTCCGTGTGGCTGTACATGGGCATAGGGTGAGCCCGGGTCGTAACAAGTCATGCTCCTGGAACCGGCGAGGAGCGGAATAACAAAAGGAAGGCGGAGTGTTCCGGGATAGTCAAGGAACGGGTGTCCGTCTTCAGGGTAGGTCTTGCTAGACGATCTGTGACCGAGATGTCTAGAGGAACGTTTATTGGCCATAGGCGAGAGTATGGCAACTCTGAGGATGTCCAGTGACGAGGACGACGATGGTGGTACTCCCAGAGTACTGATACGCGCGGTAAGGCTTCTGCTAGAGCCTAGAGGTAAACGTGATCCCTGTCCGTCGAGGAGAAGGCGAAGAAAAGAATGAAGTGGTCCGGTCCGGTAGTGCTGCCGGTGAACCGTGGATTTCCGTAACAGTAGTAATCCCGATTGGTTACCTCTTATCTCCCTGTTGGTCCCAGTATTCCTGAATTGGTTCCGCGGAGTGCCACAGGTTCCGTGTTGATTCCCAGGTGTTTTCCGCCGCAGAATAGCCCTTCCATTTTACCAGATACGATCGTCGGGCAGGCAACCCTCGGTGTGCCAAGATGTTCTCGACTTCCCACTCTTCTTCTCCTTCTATTATATCTGGTGGTTCTGGGAAGAAGTTCTTTCCGTGTTCCTCCGTTTCCTTGTATGGAGATAGGAGGGAAGCGTGGAATACATCGTGGATCTTCCACGTTGGAGGAAGCTTGAGACGATAGGCAATAGGGGAGAGTACTTGGGTGATTTCAAAGGGTCCCTCTCTTCGAGGGGCGAGCTTTCGGGTGGGGTACCTTAGTTTTAGGTTTCGGGAGTCCAGCCATACTTTTTGTCCAGCTTTCCAAGGAACGAATTTTGACGTGATTCGTTCAGCCATGTATTGCCTGGCCTTGTCATGCGCAGCAATGGCTTCCTCTCGGACTTTTTCTAGTGAGTTCATCCGTTGTTCTAGAGTGGGTAGAAAGGTTTTTCAAAGGGGGGGGGGTAAGAGTGGGGTTCATATCCCATCATTAGGAAGAACGGCGTTTGTTTGGTGACAGAGTGACAGGCAGAGTTGTGATGAAATTCGGTGGAAGTAAGAAGATCCGCCCATTTTTGTGGGACTCTGTTGCAAAAGATCCGTAGGTACGTTTCCAGTTCTTGGTTTACTCGTTCTGTTTCCCCATCAGTTTGAGGGTGATACGCCGTGGAGAGGGCCACGTCATATTGGAGAAGTCTGGCAAGTTCAATGGCAAAGGCAGAGGCAAATTGAGGTCCTCGGTCTGAGATTACCTTGTCGTGTAATCCAAAGCGTCTGAAGATGGAAGAGAAAAAGATTTTGGCCACTCCAGCGGCGTCAATGGTTTTTGAGCAAGGTTCGAAAATCACCCCCTTACTAAGCCCATGGTCTACCATGACCATGACAGAATCAAAGCCATTGCTGGTTGGTAATCCGGTGATGAGATCTACGGACACCTGTTGGAACGGTCGGGTGGCAGTAGAGGCGATGGGTGAAAGAGTGGGGACAGTAGGGTGAGTTTGAACTTTGTTTGCCTGGCAAACGGCACAGCCAGAGATATATTTTCGGACAAATGTTGTCATTCCAGGCCACCAATAATCCTTTTCCAAGGAAGCAATGGTGCGGAAATATCTGTTGTGTCCGCTGAGTAGGGAGGAATGGCATTCTTCCACTAATCGGCGGCGGAGAAGGATGTCCGGTATGTATGCACATCCTTTATAATAAAGAACGCCATTGGTATAGGCCCAATCCATGGGGTTATTGAACCGTGTTGGCAGGACCTTATCGTGGTCCGTGCTGAGAAGTTTTAACCTTTCAAGGACTAGCAGATCTGACGGGGTAGATGCGAGGAGTTTTGACCGCAATTCGGCGTCAATGGTTCGGATAAAGAGTTGTTCTGGAAGGAGTATCTTCTCTGTGTTGTCTGTTTCTGTAATGACTCCTTCCGGTCGAGATAACGCATCCGCAGGGCCCATTTGAGATCCAGGACAGTGTTTGAAGGTTAGGTTATATTCTTGGAGGAA
Organism: Xanthoconium separans; assembly: GCA_038089695.1. Lineage (NCBI taxonomy): Eukaryota > Fungi > Basidiomycota > Agaricomycetes > Boletales > Boletaceae > Xanthoconium > Xanthoconium separans. The sequence continues at coordinate 9,033 of JBBPLG010000221.1, read as the reverse complement.
GAGCTGCCATCTAGCATGGCGACGTGACAGGTTTTGCGGTTGCCAAAAGTAGGTAAGGTTTTTGTGGTCTGTTAGAATGGTAACCACGTGTTCGGTACCTGTGAGATAGTGTCGCCATTCTTCCAAGGCATGGATGACAGCGAGAAGTTCCCTATCATAAATGTCGTAATTCCTTTCCGCTTCGGAAAGTGTTTTAGACAGATAGGAGCATGGGTGAAGATCACCATTGTCGTCTTTCTGCATTAGGACAGCCCCAGTGGCTACGAGAGAAGCATCGGTCATGAGGGTAAAGGGTTTTGCTGTATCCAGCATGGTGAGAACCGGGCATTGTAAGAATGTGTCCCGGAGCCGTTCAAAGGCGGTTTGGTGGGTTGCTGTCCATTCCCACTTGGTGGTTTTTCGGGTTAGGTCATTGAGTGGGCGAGCAATATCGGAGAATCCGGGAATGAACTTTTGGTAAAAGTTACAAAACCCAAGGAAGGATCGTACTGCAGTTACGGACTGAGGAGGTTTCCAGTCTTGGATAGCATCTACCTTGGTTTTGCCCATCTGGACTTTTCTGTTTCCTACCACCATGCCAAGATACTCGACCTCTTTTGCAGCGAAAGTGCATTTTTCTAGTTTTAGGAAGAGTTTTTGTTCCTCCATTTGGGCCAGTACCCTTCTTGTCTGTTCCTCATGTAGCTTTGGGTCGTTTTTTGAATGAATAAGGAGGTCGTCCATATAAATGACCAACCATCCTTCAGCGATCATGTCAGCAAAGGTGTCATTCATATAGGCTTGGAAGGTGGCCGGAGAGTTGCACATTCTGAAGAACATTACTGTTGGTTGATAGAGCCCGTAAGGAGTAATGAAAGCGGCCTTCCATTTATCCGCAGGATTGATCCTAATGTTGTTATATCCCCATCATACGTCCATCTTGGTGAATAGCTCCGATTCATTCAGTTTGTCAATAAGGTCGCCTATGAGGGGAAGAGGGTAGGCGTTCTTTACTGTTTGGGAGTTAAGATAACGGTAATCCTGGCAGGGACGAAGCTTCCCGTCCTTCTTTTGAACAAAGAAAAAGGGGGATGCTTGTGGGGATTTGAATGGCTCTATTTTTCCAGAGGCGAGGTGTTCCTCAATGAATTTTTTACAGGCTTCTTGTTCAGCAGGGTTTAATTGGTAGGCTTTCCCTCTTTTTGGTATGAACTCCTTAGTGAGTTCGATTTTATGGTCGAAGGCTTGCTTGGGAGGTAGTTCGTTAGAAGGTTCCTCGAAGACCTTCTTGTATCATTTATATTCTTTGGGAAGTTCAGTTTTCCGGATTCTGGCTTCTTGTGCTAGCTGGGTAGAGAGAGTGGTTTGTCGTATCCACTCCTTCTTAGGTAGGTATTCTCTGAGTCCTTTTCTTTTGTAGATGCATCGTTCAATATGATCATCCATGATGAGCCCCATGGCTCGCAGTAGGTATCTTTGGTGTATTGGTTGTCGTCGAGAAGGGAGGTGAGGATCGCCATTTATTTCCACAGTTCCCGAAGACCAATCAATGAGGGGATTGACTTCGGTGAGCCAGGTCATTCCTAAGATCATGTTCTGCTTTCCGCATTGAACGATGAAGAAGTCTTGGTTTCGGGGAACTCCTTGGATATAGATGGTTACTCGGGTTCGATAGCGGATGGTTCCAGATCTGTTAATGGTTCCGTCCGTGTTGTACGCTTCCCTAGGTTCGGCAAGTCGGAAGAAGGGGAATTGGTTTCTTCGGGCATAAGCTTCATCCATGAAACAGGACGTTGCTCCGCAGTCGATCAAGGCAGTGGTTTGTCCGACATGAACTCCCCCCATTGCAGATACTTGTAGAGGTATTAAAATTGACTTTTCCTCTACAGTAGTTACAATGGGGTTCGTTCTAGGTGTCCGAGTAGTCGGTCCTCAACGCCTGTCTAAAAATCCTTAAGTCATTGCTTTACCCTTTCTTCTGAGAGCTTTGCACCCCTTTTGGGTGCGGTCCAGGTCTGGTTGATCCCTTCCGTGGGGGTTTCTTTGTTCTGATATGTTGGCGGATCTTCTAGATAGATCTCTCTAAGAGATTCGGCCATTTCCTTTACTCCGTGTCCTTTTGCGACCAGCTGTTCTATCATTCTGATCGCCTCATTTTTTTCCTCTTTTTCCGCAGGTTTGTCTTTGACAACCCGATTTTGCACAGGAGGTCGTGGGAGTGGTTTGTCTGATCAGGGTCCGGATCTCCAGTTTCCGGTTCCTTTGTTATTTTTGTGGTTTCTCGTGGAACATCCCGGCTTCTTGCATATGAAGCATTTGTCTTCTCTCATGAGCTTGGCCCTTTCCACAGGGGAGAGTCAAATATAATCGACATCCATGGCGTTGGGATCTCGGTTACTGCTGGAGGAAGATCCATATCCTCCGAATCCGGGCTTTCTTCCTCGGATATCCCTGATGCGCTCAGTTTGGCGGGTGAATTTCCCAGCCGCTTTGATCCATGCATCGACAGTGAGAGGTTCTTCATTGGAACCTAATACCTTTTGCATAAGGTCATCGTGTACTCCTCGACTGAAGGTCTCGCAAAGAGCGGATTGATCGACGATTCCTGATTGGGCAGCCAAGAGTTTGAACTCAGAAGCGAATTTGTTAAAGGCTTCTTCTGTGTTAGGTCCTTGGCGAATGGCATAGAGTTTCCTCCTAGCCGAAGATGTTTCGTCATGAATGGACATCATGCCCCGGAAGTCGGTTTTGAACTTTTCCCAGGTTTGGTCTTCTTCTGGGATCAGTTTCTTTTCCAAGCGCTCGTAGTATCCTTCTGAGAAGGTTCTTCCTTTGCCCTTACTCATCCTATTCAGGGCAGTGACGATTTTGGCTTGATCGTCGTACTTTGGGTTGATGGAAAAATATGTGTCCATGGCATGAAGCCACCAGTTGGCGTCGATGCCATTTCCGGAGAACTCATCACGTAGTCCGGCTTTTAGTTCGGACATTTCGTCTTCAGAGTCTGTTTCTGGTTCGGGAGGAAGAGGGATTTGTTCAGGTTGTACCGGGGAGGCTGGTGCGTCCCAATCGATGGGGGCAAATCTGTCTTCTTCTTCCTCAACAGTAGGTTCTGGGATGGGTACCGGTGTTGGCTCTTGTCTACGAGATGGGCCTGGAGTGCGAGGAGCGAAAGATGGGATAGGCCGAGGTGGGAGGGCATAGGGTAGCCTTCCTTCTGCAATGTTTCGCTCCTTAACTCTTTCCTGGGCTTGTTTATAAGTTCCTTTTTCGTCGAGAGAACTAAGTCTTCTGGGAAGAGGAAGATAGTCTGGATGATCTGATTGTAATTTCCAGAGTTTGGGTAATCCCGACGAAGGTGGTAATGGATCAGAGGGGTCCACACTGGTAGAGGGTTCTGGGGAAGATGATGGAGCATGAAACCACGAAATGATGGTCTGGGGATTGGCCTTCTGTTTGGAAACAGGGCCTGATCAGAAATTTAGTTCTTTTGTTACGCTTACCGTGACGACTGGAGTAAACTCAGCCATAGAGGATGAGATAACAAAGAAGCAATGTTCTGTTTGATAGTCGACGACTTAAGCAGGGCGAAGTTGTCGATGTCGTACTCAACCCTTAAGGAAGGGTCCTCTTGTAACGACATGAAGTCCTAGTTCTTCGCAAGGGGAATCGAAAGAGACACAAGTGAGAAGGTGGGGACTTCGAGCAAGTGGAACTCCAGTAATCGCAGTGTGAATTGCGTAGAACTAAATTGGTTTTACAAGTACAAGACTCAAGGCATTTATACGATGTAAGATCTGGCATGGACCATCGGGTTCCATAGGAAAAGTAAGTGTTCCGGTAATCGGAACGAAACAGACGAAGAAGAATCGGAATGGAAACGGACTTCCGCTGTCCAGAAGAGCGGAACATCAACGAGTGGGGAAAAACGGGCGTCATACTCGGGAAGACCCGCCGAGTGACAGTACAGCATCGTGTGGGATAATAGGAAGACATCAGATAGGCATAGTTCCTATCGTGAGGAGTGAAAGAGTTCAGAAACAAGGCAAAGGAAAATAAACACGCCATAACCGGAAAACCGTAACACATACCTAGGAATGGACTGAGTGTAGTTGACCTGAGTGTGGGTGTGTGTGCGTGCGTGCAAAGGGAAAGAGTAAGTAGGATGTTGGAGGCTGGGCCAGTGAGCTGGCTAGGGTGAGGTGGCAGAGGAAGAAGAATTGCTGCCACTTCGCTTAGTAGTAGTGGCGTAACTTGTGAACATACCTTTGCAAACGGGGAAAGGGAGCAAATGTGCTCAATTCCAGCATTCGTATCGCCTCTTTGTCATCTTGTCCCAAGTGCAAAAGCTAACTCTAATCAGGACTCAAGACGGACACGAAAATGCATTCTGTCTAATGGGCCATACGAGCGATGTCTAATCAGTTCCATGGAGTAGGTTCAGACATCAAGTACAACATTTTGCAGTGAGACATCGGCGATACCCTGGCATTTGAACTGAAGAACATCTATTGCGCCATCTTGTGGGTCCATTGCAAGGACTCGCTTCTGCTCCAAAACTATAGCAACGGCGACTTGGAGGATATTTGGGATGCCCTCGCTCGAGAAGAGTGAGCGTGTACAGCTCGTCACGTCACGTCGTCAAAGTGACCATGACGGGGGCGATGTTACAGTTGTGTGGAGATCTGTGGACCTTGCATATGTGCATGTCGTCATGTCATTGCATTACAATCAGCTTAGGTGCTGCAACTCGAGACATCAACACACTTGCCAACGGTCAAGTTATGCACACGTATACATGGGCTTGCCAGTGAACTGAGTTGTCCACTAGCACTGGCAGTGTGTCACTGCAGTCATGGATGGCAGGAAGCGTGCATGCTGCCACTCACTGGTGCAAGTGTTGAGCTGAATCTGTATCAAACTCAAACCTAGAGCTAGAGAAAGAATGAAATGGGTCTTGAATGTGTCGATTGATCATCAGCGGACCTACCAGGTTTACAATGGTCCCAACCCACAAAACCCAAATCTACTTGTTGCTAGATAGACGTCAACATGTGGACAAGGCTGGCGTCAAACTTTGCCTCGCATCACAAATATGTATATCGACCCACCTCCCAGTACCATGTGAGTGCTACCGAAACATACCAACCGATTTCCAGTGGAACTGTGGAGGGCAGGAGACAGTTTCCCCGACCAAGGGGCAAGCAAGTGATCATGATGGAATCAAACAAGATTTGGCGACACGTTCAATAGGATCGACCCAGCAGAGCCATCCCGCTGATGAACAGCCTGAGAATCAAGACACATGGGATTCGCCAAAGACATCTAGTGACGAGGAGATTAAAGTCAATTACAGTCACACATGCGCATCAGGCGCAAGGGTCATTGAAGGAGTATACACTGAACCATCATCCTGCCACGACACCCGCTCTCATGGGACCACCTGGAACCTGATCTCGTCCAGTGTTGTGGGCTCTTTCTATGAAAGATCTCCACATTCAATATGATATGGACTCATATTGCCAGCCTGCAGGATGATCAAGAGTGGGTTCAATACCTGCCAAAACAACGAAACAAAGCAGGTCAATGCCAGTGTGTGTGAGAGAATAGAAGGGACGATGATGACTAGACGCACGATCAACTGAGCAACAATATCAAGGCTGCTGAATGTGGTAGGGCTTTGCGATACAAAGAGTGCAAGAACGATGGTATCGTACACCACAGAGAAGACACCGGATTCAATGACGACATATATTGAGGACGCGAACCGATTGGTTGAGGTGGCCGTCAGTGAAGCAATTATGTGACCCATCCACCAAAGACGTGCTACAATCCCTCCCAATACGAGCAAATTGAGAAGTAAGCCAGGCCTCCATGATGCTATGACGAGTGAACTGGTGATTGCACCATATGGTAGAGCTGAGGATGCATAAACGCAACCTAACGAGACGTGGGCAAGCATATGCAAGTATAGTGAGAGTGTACCAACCAACACTAGCGGCCGCGAATATGATCTATGAGATTATGGGCAAAGGTTCAGTGAAACAATTTCAATTTAGTTGCTCACCGGAAATATGATGACTCTCGCATCACCCAAGAAAACCACATAAAGACGCCAAATATGTTTGATGATAAGCGAAAGACAGCATTGTGACCATATCAATCTCACTAGAATGAAGTCTTGAGCAAGGACCTTATAGTTCCTTGAGCATAACTTTAGTTTCAAGACTGACAAAAATTGGGTACCAAGGTGTTATAGATGATGTCTTTAGCCAACGGAGTGGTGGAGGAATGGAGCCAGTATATTGTAGAGTAGTTGGGTACATCAGCCAGGGCATAGACGAACACCTCGAGCAATTGCCATAGAGACGCCACGACATGGACAGTGCAGAGAATGAAAATGACTGTGCACGTCACTTTGAGAACCCTATCGCATGATTAGTGCTAGTCCAGTGGGGACATCCACTTCTTGAATGCTTACAACCTGGTCCCCTTGCCTCGTTGGAAGAGACTGTGCATGCATAGCCTGTACGCAACGAGGCTACAAGCTTGTTTATCAGCTCCGTTTTGAGGGTTCATTTTGACCCAGACTTACTTGACGCCTGCAAGCATCAGGAAGAGTCGATGTTGTATATGGTCCACATACCATACAACAGAGTTTCAATCCATATGCAAATCATGGATATTTTCCCTATGGGGGGAAGCTCGGTAATGGCGGACGCCATCTTTCCCCTGGAATCAATGAATGATACATCCTCCATTTAATGTCCTGCCATCGCAGGCAGTGCATGGCCAGTGTGCTAAAACGGCCATCATCTTGAACACCGGTCGAAGGTTGCTCATTCTAACCAGTGTCACTGTCACATGAACGGAAAGAAGGGAGAACCGAGTGCATGCTGCAATGGAACATGGAAAATGAAGACTGCATTCGAAGCTTGTTTGTTTACAGTACTTGCTTCGGACTCTCCTTATCAGAGTTCACAGATAAGCTGGGTGGATACATACCATCCAATGATACATTCAACAAGTTCTAATACGACTCTGAGTCAGACAATGCAGGTGCACGCATCGTGAGAATGCAAAACACAAGGCGATTCGGTACCTCACCATCAATGAACACCGCGCTTGTCAAGCGACTATCCAGTGACTAAGTTGGCCTGTGTTGTGTGTATTTTTCTGCGAAAGATCAAGATCCCCACGTTAGATGCGACTCGGATATGGACCGGTTTTCTCAGGCTGTATGACGACTTGTTGTTGAATACCACCACGACCGAACATGTTCGATAGGATCGGCCCTGCAGAACCGCCCCCGCTGACGAATAGAACCAAGATGTATGGCATGACAAATTCATTACATTACTGTCACATGCACACATCAGGAGCAGCAGTCATCGAAGGTGCATACACTGAATCATTGTCCTACCATGATGCCCGCTCTCGTAGGACCACCGCCCGGAACCTCATCTCATCCAGTGGGGTTGTCGGTGCTTTCTGCAAAAGATCTCTGGATTCGATATAATATGGACTTGTCTTCCCGGCCTGTATGATAATCAAGAGCGGGACCAATACCTACCAGAACAAGAAACAAAGCAACTCAATGCCAGTGTGCATGAGAAAAAAAGGGGTGTAGATGACTAGATGCATGTTCAACTGAACAACAACATCAAGGCTGCTGAATGCAATAGGGCTTTGCGTCACAAACAGGCTAAGAATGACGGTTTCGCACACTGCAGAGAAGGCACCAGATTCGATGACGATGTACACTGAGGACACGAATCAATTGGTAGAGGTGGCCGTCAATGAGGCAATTCTGCGACCTATCCACCAAAGACATGCTACAATCCCTCCTGTGATGAGCACATTGAGAATTAAGCTAGACCCAAGTGATGCTATAATGAGCGGATTAGTGGCTGAACCATAAGGTATAGACGAGGATGCATAAAGGGAACCTAATGAGACGTGGGCGAACATATGCAAGTATAATGGGAGTGTACGAACCAACACTCCCAGCCGCGAATATGATCTATGAGATAATGGGTTTCAATGAAATGAATTCAATTGAGTCGCCCACCAGAAATACGACGACTCTCGCATCACCCATGAAAACCACATAAAGATGCCAGATCTGATTAATGATGGGCAAAAGGCACTATTTTGACCATATCAATCTCACTAGAATGAAGTATTGAGCAAAGACCTTAATAGTGTCGTTGAGCATAACTTTGGTTTCAAAAATGATAAGGTGTTATAGATGATGTCTTTGAGCCAACGGAGTGGGGTGAGATAATGGTGCCAATATACTGTAGGGTAGTTGGGTGCATCGACCAGGGCATAGATGAATGCCTCAAGCAATTGCCGTAGAGATGCTGTGACATGAACAGTGCAGAGAAGGAAAATGACTGTGCATGTCACTTTGAGAACCCTGTCACATGATTAATACTTGGTGCCATTTGGAGGACTCCCGCTGCCGTCGTACAACCCAGTGGTGGCCTTGCCTCATCGGAAGAGACTGTGCATGCATAGTCCATACACAACAAGGCTACAGATTGATTGATTCTATTTCAAGGGTTCGTTTCGGCCTGGACTTACTTGATGCCTGCAAGTGTCAGGAAAAGTCAATGTCGTAGTATTTGGTCCACATACCATACAACAAAGTTCCAATCCATATCTCGATCATGGATATTTTTCCCAAGGGAGGAAGCTCCGTGATAGCAGACGCCATCTGTTCCAAATCAATGATACAGAACGGTCCTCTATTTTAACATTCTGTGGTTGCAGGTAGTGCTGGTGCATGGCCAGCATGCACTGAAACGGCATCATCTTGGACCACTGGTCAAAGGTTCTGATTCAGCACACTTATATGATGAGTGCCTCATATCATACTATGGTTCATTACGGTGTTGTTAAGTTGGTGATTTCGGGGTTACCGATCAACTCCGATGAAACTCCGGAGCGCCGGAGTTTCGTAGTGAACCTTTGGCGAAGACGATTCGGTTTGGAACGTCACGCCCTTACTGGGAGTTCTTAGTAGGTTCGGGGTTACGGAGTTCGGGG
>JBBPLG010000220.1:0-32738 GCA_038089695.1 Xanthoconium separans | reverse complement strand
CGAGGGTCCCTGCGAGTCACTTGCACACGGTCTCGAGGTGGAACAAGCGTCAACCACGTTACTCTTGACAACGTTGTTTATTGCCCAGCTGGAGATTGCAACTTGGGCATGTGTCCCAAGGCAGGTTATGGGACGCATTGAAGCGAGCACGGATGCATGTTTTTGTCAGGTGTCGTGTTTGATAGAATCCGCTTCGTGATCGGAGCTAGTAAGAACCTCCCTTTTCTGAGTGATACGTCGAATGCTGATCATACCAGAAGTGGATGGTACCGTGGACGGGCAAATCGCAGGGAAGCCGCTTGACCACTGAATCTTGTCAACTTGTTCCTTCGCTGCGGGATGAAGACCTATCTATTGACACGACAACAACGGTTCCGGTTCCCGCGTCTCGCTCTCGTGATATAGTGCCAGCGCAAAGCTGATCGCCATCCCATGCTTGTTCCCTCGGAATCAGACGGTAGAGACATTGTATGCATTGTAGTACGTATCTTTCGTCAGTGCCAGCTCATTCATGCCAGCTCAGTCAGACTCTCATCACCTCACAGGCGGCAGAATAGAAAACCTAAACTATTTCCAAATCACATTGTTCCCGAACCCTCATAGTAGCTGAACTATGCGCCATACCTCGTCCGATATCACTTCCAACTCCTAAACTCACGCGCACGTTGTTGAGCGTCGCCCTGCCACAGAGGCTTTCCATCACTTGTTGGATTCGAGGAGCGCTGATGCGCCTCCGGGATTGCGCATCCAACCGGTGTGCAGGGAGATGCTGAGTCTGGCGACATGCTCGATGAACGAGTTGGGGATCATCTCTCAGTGGGCTATGGAGCACGCTATACTTATATATATCCGCTCTTGTCAGTCGATTATCAAGTACAGCTGTGAATAAAGTACGTTCATTGACCACGCACTCTCTTTTAACGTCCCGTCATTCTGCAAATATCGATAGAAAAAGTAGGCAAGAAAAAACTTTCAATTGGATTGTATCTCTCCACGACTGCCCAATCGATGCTCACAGTAGGAATACGTAGGTACCATTGACAGTTCGAACACAATTTCATAGACATACAGAATCAAGACGGTACGTTACGCGTACTTATACTCTCCCGGATACAAAATGGTCAGCTTATACATCAAAAGCACTTTTTCATCACGGCGTTCACATCCATTAAAACCCATCAGGCCTAGGCGGCCAAGTGTACACAAGCTCCGGTTCCTCGGGCACATGTTCCCTATTATCTCCCAGATCCCCAACTCGCATCTTCTCCTTGAACACCACCCACCGAGCCTCTACGTCGTCTTGCTCCGTGATCGCAACGTTCTTCCACGGTTTGGGATCTCCCCTCGGACGCAACTTGTCTGCAGATTCGACGGGACGCAGCGAGACATCACCGGGATGAGTCGCTGGGTAGAGTCGCGAGCGATACGGCTCGGAGTGAACGACGGTACCGTCCTCAGCAAAGGAGAAGACGTTGGGTCCGGGGGTCCAGATGGGATTGAAGAACGTGTCGAGGTGGAAATCCCTGGTCAACGCGGGCTGTGCATGTCGCGTCAGCTCTGGGTTTGCTCCGAACGCAATGGCTACGTACCCTTTGCGCGGACGAGTGAAGAGATTGGTAACCACGTTGATATTCATTCTGAGATGCGGCGGGAGCAGCTGCAGCGTTGTTGGAACCAGTCGCAGCCGCCGTCGCGTTTGTAGCTTGGAAATGCATCGGGTGACGAGGTTGCATTCCTGCGAGGGCTACGATGATATATATGATATAGGATTTGCTGGAAGGTGGTAGAGCGTTGGCAGGGATATAAGGCGAGGATATGACTTGGAAGCAGGTGAGCTCGAGTTTGTGTTCGAGTACCGCGAGCCAGGTTCCTTTTATACCGGTGTGTTCTACAGGAGGCTAAAGCGCTACTTGAGTCCTGGACCTTCCGCTGGTCTGGTGGAATAAAAGCGAGCCCATGGACCGCACAAAGTAACTGGACAACTTTCTGCCCCGCTTGAACCTACCATTATGGTGTTGCTCTTCTCCGGATCATCGCTTGGGCCGATCCACAGCTCGGCGAGAAATAATCAGCCGACAACAAAAAGCTGATGACTGACCTACCGCTTGGGTCCCCGGAGGGACCCTGCATACATGATTGACGCAATACGCATCCAATGCGGAGACTTGTGCGTCAGCCATAAATTATAATCGATGTGAGCACTGAATTCTGGCACGAGTCATTAAGCAGGCCGCGCGATAAATTACGGTCCTTGACGAGATCCGGTATAGTTGAACCCAAAAAAAATGGTGCAACCGGGTCAGTACGAGGATAAAGAGTTGAGGACAATGTCATCTTGGACGCATCTTCAAGTTGGGCTACCGTGACCATCCTGGCTGATTACCTAAGCGCGCAACTCAACAATGAGTCACTGTCACCATTACACCACATCGTCTGTAGCGCAGTTCGGAAAAGTCATGTCTGCTCGTCGTTCTGCACGTTATCATTCGAAAAATACCTGGATAACCGTCTCTTTTACCCACCAGTCAGCTCGTGGGATTCACTCGAACATTGTGAAGAGAGTTCAAACATATCCCTTTCTTCTGAGTTCGTGTTACTTCCATTTCCTCCGTTTCCTGACGTTGCCCATAGATGGGACAAGCGAACGCCAGCACTTGGAACGATATCAATCAGCAGTCACCAGTTTTGACTGACGGACCTCTACCACCTGCGTAACCACGTCGCGGTCATGAACCAGTCTCCAGCCCTGTTTTTACGCGACCATCCAGGAAACATTGCGTATGGAAATGGCAGATGAGATCTAGCGGGCGCACTGCACGCTCACTTACACGAGTTAGTGATGTCAATGCCACGGCAGGATACGATACCCCGCTTAGTGAGCACGAAGCTCCCATCTTGGTAGGCAACCCCAAACGTATGCGCGCGCGTCTGTCCGCTGTGGCGGGGAGGTCCGTGGGCCTCGGAGGAAAGCGAGCCCCTCCGAGAGGTGCCAGGGGTCCTGGCGCAGTGGCTGGCGTCCGTAGCGTAGTCGCACGTCCGCAGCGTATCCACCGTCATCCACCACCCTGTCGGGTCACCTGCCGAGGGGATTCCCACCTCGGCCCCTCTCCACCACGTGCGGTACTTAGTGGTCCGAATGAGGATTCTGGCTGCTAGGTGGGGTCATGCGAGAAATGAAGTCGATGCAGGTCTGTCATCATGTGGTTATCATCGGAGACGGCAAATTGGTCAAGAGTGCCGGAGTGCCTGGAGTATCGTCCATCCTGGAAGGACTCAAAAGCCTAGTACGCCGTCTTTCAGTCGGGCTGTCGGTCCGATCTTGTGCTCTAGCGAACTTAGTACCAACGTTGTTTGGCTTCGGTCTGGATTAAAATCGTGGCGTAAACCGTATGAATGCGGGGCCTTCGTCACTCTTCCTTACCCCTCCCTCCCTCCCAAATGCTTCATTCATCTCCTTTCCACATCAGAAGAACTAAAAACATGACTGACGATTTTCATGCACACAAGTCTACAATCCGTCATCGTTTTCGTGACGTTTCTCACATGAAACTGACGGACATATTCAAGTCCCTGCGGCGCCGAAGACTACGCAGTAACGTTTCTCAGCGATATTCCTTATCTCGTTCAGGGAGCATTCGTCTACCCCCTGCAGACTACCATTCTTCGCCTGTACTCCCTTCACCTGATATTTTGTCTCGTGTCGACTATCGTTCTGATGCTGTCAGCATCCTGAGCTCCGCAGAGTCAGACTGCTTATCTGGTATGAGCACCTCAGGCTTCGGCAACAATTCCGCGCTCCCTGTTGCAGAGACGGAGCACCATCCCTCCCCTCGCCCCTTTCCAACATTCGTTACATCTCCTTCCTTGTTTCAACTGCGCTCATCGTCGACAAGGGACTATCTAGTTGATCGATTGGAAGAGCATTTGCGCCAACTGAGTCTGGGAGACGCCTGTCTGGATCCCCCCGAGTACTCCTTACATGACATCGAGATGGACGTGTGCAGCCTTGGCAACATATCCCTGCCACGATCCACCGGCACCGGGACGTCATCCTGTCCCGCACTCCCAGACAAGGATTCACGAGAAGCACGTTCTCCGCCTCGAGACGAAAACGTCGTTCCTATGATCCTCATCACGTCCGTTGACGCCAAGCGTGTAAAACCCCTCCCTCCTTCGACCCGACGGTCAACTAGAACGCCGTTTGGCGTATCCAACGTCACGAATCAGCCTACTATCACCGTTGCGTCTACTAAAGAACCCAAATCAAAACCCCCCCACGACGACCCTTTTACCACGCAGCCCCGCGGCCATGTCTTTCCCCCAGAGTATAACCTCACCTTTCGACTGCCTGCTTTCCCCGTGGCCTTTCAAGCAAGTCCAGCCAACTATTCCCCTGAGACACCGACACCAATGTGTTGCGGTCACTCCGGTAATTGTAGGGGCGATCTGTGGGAGGTTTTGCATCCGCCGCTTGTCGCCGGTAGATTTACACTACCGCCGTTCAAGTTGCCGCCCTTGAGCGCGGGTCTTTTCAGCGATGTATCTTGTACACCGCTACCGTGTTAGATACTTTAAGCGTTGTTTGGATGTCTTCGCTGAATCATGTGCAGGCACTATCTGTAGCTGAGGCGGCGACCGGTTCGCTCTGCACCACCGTTGATACAACCCTTATCCACATCGTCGTTGTGCTCGATGTATTGGACGAATATGATACATAGTATATTTAATATATGCTGGCATATACTCCCCTCAGTCGCATTCTTACCATTCGCTCTGCCGTCTGGCAATCTCTGAACACAACCGCATGATAGCATGTCTCACCGCTGGCCCATCCCATCTCTCTCACTCCGATCGTTCCCGATATTCGAAGTCTCGCAGGCTGTATCCTCGATTCCACGTTTGGTCTTGCGTGGATCATCCCACGACGTCGTTCTCGTATTGTTGTCAACAAAGTACACCTTGCCGGACGGCGCCATCCAGACTTCCCATCCATCTGGGAGCGGGCCAAGTTCAGGCGCAGCCCCAGGACATTGTGGATCAAGCGCTGCCGGACTTGCCCCGCTGCTACCTGCAGGCACCGCGTTGCCCGTACGCGGATCCACCCACGTCGTCGTCTTCGTCTTGTGGTCAACAAAGTACGCCCGACCCGACGACGTCAGCCTGACCTCCCATCCATCCGGAAGCGCGCCCAGTTCAGAAGACAGCGGATCAACGGGATCGGGCGCTTTGCCCGTGCGCGGGTCGAGCCACGCCGCCGTCTGTGTCTTGTGGTCGACAAAGTACCACCGACCCGAGGGCGTCATGCAGCGTTCCCAGCCATCCGGGAGAGAGGCGAATGTAGGCAGAGCTGCACGCGAGCGCGGATCGACGAACGTCGTCGCTTTCGTGCGACGATGGACAAAGTAGGGCCGCCCTTTGGGCGTGAAACGTTCTTCCCATTCCCATTCATAGGGTGAGGCAGCGACGGGCTGAGCGACAGTGCTGTTCGTGGGTCCGTCGCTGGGTGGCTTGGGCGGAGGCGAGTGGGATGGTGGGGTGATAACATGGTGCGAGTGGTCGTGGGAACTGGATTTGTCGTTTTCGTCTGATTGATGCTCAGGACCGATGTCAATGCTTGAATTATCGAAATGCAAACCCGCATCTCTGCTGAGAATGCTTGGCTGAGGGGGAGATGGTAGGGGTCGAACAGGTGAGAGTGTTGAATTCTCGTACGTAGAAGGCTGGTTGGATGTGGGGTCATCGGGAGAAGTACTGGAAGACATGGATGAAGTATTCCAAACAGAAAGGTGAGTGGGTTTTTGTGATCGATCGTCTAGAAACAACGAAACGGCGGGTGGGAAAGACCTTTCGTAAAGCTGTGGGTGAAGTTGGAAGGTGATTCCGATGGGCGTCAACCACTGGCAACTCTAACTTCAACTTGAAGCAACATCATGATGGATCTCTTCATTATATAAAGCGCATCTTCGCGCCTGAATGTCCGACTGGGCGTGCTTGTTATTTTTTTTCTCATTAAATAGAAAACAGATGAGATCTTCCTCGTATAATCGCCAACACTGCCTCGTGATCCTATCCAGGGTCTACCATCTGATTGATTGTCGCCTCCGGTTTGGACCCAATCCTCTTCGTACGAATCTTATCGATTTGGCAGTCTCTGCTTCAAGTTTCAACGCTCTACCTTTCGCTGTTCCTGTACAATAAATTCTCGACACCCTCCTCCTAACGATGTATACAATATACTAGGTGTGAGGAGAGCCAGATATTCAACGCCTTGCTTTCCTCTTGCCATGGACACGCTGACTAAATATACATTCATCTCCATCCACATCTCGAGTATCCTTAACGAGCCCTTGCATGCTACCCAGAAATCCCCCGCAGAACATCGATGTACCCAAGATACAACTTCACCCCTCACGACTTCAAGCAAAAGCCAGCCGACTCGGCATCACTGTACAGCTACCTTCGGCCGTAGGTTTGATTAAGCGTGGATCATCCCACGTCGTGCTCTGCGTATCATGATCAACGAAAAACGCCCGGCCCGTCGGTGTCACCCTTAATTCCCATCCATCTGGCAGCGGACCGAGTTGAGGAGCCGCTGCAGGCAATCGCGGATCGATCCACGTCGTCGACCTCGTACGATGGTCTACAAAATACTGCTTCCCTTCTGACGTGCGACGTTCCTCCCATCCTTCCGGTAAAGCAGTGACGTGTGCTTCTGCGTTGTTACGAGTGGAACTGTTACGAGATGATGGATGTGACGGCGATGACTGACTATTGTGCTGAGAATGGCGGGATCCCTCGTTTGACCGGGGTGAGTCAAGTGGGGGCGCATTGGGACAAGTAAATGTGGGGGAGGGTGGGCCGTTGGGTGGAGGCATGCGGACAAAGTTGATTCCAGGAGTATAGATTGCGCTTGTGACTGACGGCAGTTGACAGAAACGACGGAAAAGAGTGCTGAAAGACTGAAGACTTTGGGGTCGGAATTACTATGGTGACAACACTGGTTACCCACGTGATGTGCCCTCTGTCGGACTTGTCACTGAGGTCAACTGAGTCGAGTCGAGAGTACGCGAGCAAGGTGATTGTGCAGTCACTTGTCAAATGTTTGCCCACATGCAATCGCAGTACATGTGACTATAGCCTAAGGAAGGTATAAAATGTCCTTGGATCCACCTCCAAGACTCCAGGAAACCATCGCCTTGGCCTTGGTGAGTCTCGATGTCGTCTGTCTTGTCTCTACATTGCCTCAACTGCGTTGTTATCCGCAGTTTTCAATCGGCAAAGTCAGACTAGGTATGGCTTCGTGTTGAAGGATCCTAGCCTTCTACGTTCTGAGTCACACAACTCCAGGATAATGTCTGATACTCAGCCTCCTGGATACATCACGGTCGAAAACGACACTAATAGAACAGTCTATATCAGTGTCACCAATCGTGGCGAAAAACAGGACTCCTCATACCACACACTCTTCACCGGACAACGCCAGTCGTGGCCCAGATACAACGGTCAAGCTCTCTTTTACGTCGACGCGGACACTGGCAAGATGGGCAAGCGTCTCGCTTATGTTGGAGATGTATACTATTTGGGAGTAGAATTCCCACCCTAGGAGATTTTATAACGGACGAATTTCACCTGCAAGAAAGTCAGGACTGCAATATTGTTGCAGCATTTCTCTTGAGATGATACACTATTCTCTTTGTCGATTTATTTCAGTAGAGTCCATTTGTACTTATGAAGTTCACCTTTCAAACCCTCTCCGCATTTCCGACGTAGGCACAATGCGACTTATTCGGATACTCCCTGAAATAGTTATTCCATTTTTCATAAGACGATCGAAATTCGTGACCGTCATCAAGGGACAACACACAAAAGATAACGTATCATAGGATCGACCCAAGAGTCTAGCCCTTTCGGCAGTTGTGTTTGTGGCTTGCACCCTTGTTTCCAATACACCGTCCACACCTTATATCCTATAAAACTGTGTTGCAGGTAGAACACAATATCTGCAGACCCTTTCTAGGAGGTTGAATGCCGCGGTAACGTTGCCTTGGTTTTTGGAAATGTTCCTTTCCACGCAAGCAGTCTAAACGGCCCCTGGGTTTCTTGTTTAGTGCATCTACGAGCCTGCAACTCAATTCTGAAAAAAGAACAGAGTAGGCAACTGCTTCAGTTACGACATGTGCTACGGTCATCAGATTTGGAGAAATAAGCTCAAAGTTTATCCGACATCAACGGAATTGAGATAAACGCGGACCGTGTGTACTACTTACCCCGTTGTGACATCCGTGTCAATCCATTTGTCCGTTGGTACGTGGTCAATCAGACAGCGCTCCACAGGCTTGCTGACCATCATCGGTTGGGTGTTGTACCTCGTGGGCATGACTTTGCTGATATTTTAAATTTTTTGTCATGATAGAAAGTTGAAAACTTATAATCGAAACCAAAGCCTAGTGTACAGTGTACACAGCGCGGACTCGGATATTCGAAAGTCAATATTCAAATCCGAGAGTCTTTGCAAGTTGCAATACACCACCTAACCCACCTGTACCCCGCCCCGGAGAGCCCAGCGTCTTCGGATCCAACTCCACTAACACCCAGATTTACTTTTATGTTCTATCCTCTCCTTGTGGTACATGCATGCATATCACCTCACTTACTTGCGGATGTTTGGCCGCGTGGTATGAGTGACCTCATGACAATGATATGTTTTCCTCAGGATTGTCTGTAAATTTTTTCCCGGGTCAACTGGGCTGAAAGTACAGCCATCGAACAGAGTCACTTGCCAGGTGTCCTATTGCAAAACCACCTCTGCTGAAACAGGGCACAAATGTCGATTTCAGACACCAATATGCAAGCGCACGCTGCGCAGTACATGTGACCATGATGCATGAAAGGTACAAAAGAACCTTGGATCCAGCTTCGAGACTCCAAGGAACCATCGTGTCGTCCCTGGTGAGTCTCGGTGCTCTCTCTCTTGCCTGACTCTCATACATTGTGTTAACTGTGCAGTTATCAACTCGCAAGTTGTACTAGGTATGACGTTATGTCGCACAGATCAGTTCTAGTCTTCTAGGTTCTGAATCCCACAGCTACAGGATAATGGCTAATTCCAATCAAGTCATATGCAAAAACATAAATAATAGTCCGGTCTGGGTTAGTGTCGAGGCCTGGGGTGAAGGCCCGCATGTGCAGGACGGTTTCTTCCGAATCGAGCCCGGAGAAACCGAGTCGTGGAGCAGACAATTCATCCAAACTGCATATTACCACATCGAGGGGACCGACGTTGCCGCTGTATTTGTCGCCCAGCCTGGAGGAACATGTGAGGTTGGATAACTGACTTCGGGGAGAGATTGTAACGGACTCGTTTTGTCTGAAATAAAGTCGGATCCGGAATTGTAATATGATGTCCTGCCGCGCAACATCATCTTCACGTGCTCAATGCACCTCACAGCCATCTCATCTTGCTCTCACTCAACGGCTTCGTGAAATAACAAGACAGATGATGAAGCGCAGCACACCGGCAACATACCAAGCGACACGGCGGCCTTTGGTGGCCGGGCTATCTATCAGCATGTAAGCTATAAATGGTTACGAGACTAATTTATCAATTGATAGACGGAGACGGTCAGGGTCAAGCAAACGAGTGTTCGTGGGTGCCAATGGCGTATCCATCTGTACATGTGGTCGTGCACAACTTTGAGCCCGTCAGATCCATCCACTGGTATGCATGCCCTAAGCCCTTCCGTGCTGCTTCTCTACGCTCGTGGTATGCTTGGCTAGAGAACTTAAATGTTACTCGGCCCGGGATCTCAGTTTTTATCAGAACCTCCAGGTCTCTCAGACGAGTAAACTGCTCATGCTTCCCTTGCTCGTACACGCTTCCGAGTCGTACAGATTTGTGTGTGTGTGTGTGTGTATGATCCATCATGACAATTCTCAACCCCCTTTCGAACAACGTCCCTGTTCTCCAGCTCAATGCAACTAGCGTTCCCCACTAGACCGTGGATCGTGCCACGTCGTCCTACGCGTGTTATGGTCTATAAAGTACACCCGACCCTCCGACGTCGTCCGGAGTTCCCAGCCCGCTGGCAACGCACCCACGCCATTGTCCGTAGTAGCACCGTGTCCGTGGCTAGATGGCCCAGGCTGGGCCATGTACGATGACGACGACGGGGTAGGGTGGCACGAGTGAGTGGGATGGTTGGCATGGTAGGACGATGCCTGTGAGGATGGCCCAGCCCCGGTTGCATCGGGACGACGGTCCGAGGGGGGTGCGCTGACGTCAGCCCGACGGATGATGAAACTCCCTTGCGGTAGGACGCCATCGACGGGCGAGACGACGCGTCCGCCGAGCACTGGCGTGTGCATGTTGGTCGACTGGGGTGGGACTGGCAAAGGTCGGCGCCGAGCAGTGGGCGAAACAGGAGAGAGCTGTGGATCGGTAATCGTGGGGGATTGGCTCGAGGATGGCGCGTTGGGGCTTTTGGAAGAGGTGGGATAGGACGAGGAGGACATGGCGGCGATTTTCCCAAGCTGCAAATGAGGTTTCTGGATCGTGTTTGTGGGATTTGACCTGGCCTGTCAATAGAAACAAGAATGCGACGGAAAAAGAAGCCTGGAAAGACTGGAGATCTTGGGCTCAACGAGAGACCTTATTTATGTAAAGCGGCGGCACGGCGGGAGGATGGAAACCATCAGCAAATAGGTGTCGTCCTGTTTATTGATGGTAACTGGGAGCACTGGCAAGAGTTGACACTGCCCCATGATGTACAACTTACTTGAAGCGCGCCAGCGACGCCGCGCACCTTCCCACCACTGCTTGCACAACATCCGAGATTGAGACGGGCTATTCAATAATTGGAACTCGAAATAACATGTGTACACGAAAGTGAAAATAAAAGTGAGTATATAGATTTGTACCCGCGGATCTCTATTCCTGCACGTAACTGTCTCCAAGCTCGTCGTCATCTGAGTCAAAGAGGTGACGAAAAAAAGACAGTTGCAGCAACCCAGATCACACCGCCTGTCCGATCGGTACTTGCGTCCAGGCTTCCCACCACGCCGTGCGCCTTCGTTCATCCCCAAAGGCTTGCAAGAATTGAATCACACGCCATACGTCACCCCAATCGCTGCCCAGTCCAAGACTCACTCGGACGACCCCCAACTCGCGGCCAACGTGTGTTTCTATTTCACACAATGTTGCTCCGTCGCATAGGGTTTCCATGACATGTTGGATGCCGAGAAGCGCAGAGGCACCACCAGGGTTACACATACATCCCGTGCGCAGAGAGATGTTGTGCATCGTGGCAACGTGCTCGATGAACGAGTTGGGAATCATGTCCCCAGTGGGCTGTAAGATATGTTGGAAACGATCCTTAGGTCGTGCGTATAATCACTCACAGAAAGGATGACGAACGAAACGGTCGACCCGGTGTCGGACTGTTCCCCAACCGATTTAAGTCGCCGAGACGGAAGTTTAGAGAGAACTTTGACGACCGGCATACCGTTCGTATCGTGTCGCATTTGAGCCATCGATGACGTCAGGAAATGCATGAGACACGATAACCGGAGTGGAAGGAAAGGAAGATAAGCAGACAGAAATCGAAGACCATCAGTGACCGCGGATAGCGTAAGGTAATTGACTGTTCCATCCTGCGCATACAGTCAACTTTCTCAACGAATTTTATTCAATATGGTGATACCTCGAATTGTTCATGCAACTTGGCAGCCCTTGTAACCAGTGTGCCGGGAACTTGCACGATATTGACAGTACCACCAGCGAACCAGGGCCGCTCCAGCATAGCCAAAAAACTCTCCTTCACGACGAGAGCTCCTACCCCCGTAGGATATCCAAACATCTTGTAAAAGCTGACAGCCATTGCATCGACAGGGGTTTCGGTTAGCGAGATGACAGAAGTAGGTGCCAACGCGGCGGCATCCATCAGAGTAGTATAACCGAGAGTGGATGCATGATGGAGAATCGAGAGCGGATTCTTTGAGTTAGAGATATTTGATTGACCAGTGAGCACGAAGAGTGATGAAGTGGATGAAGATACAGGGCGGTTAGTCTGAAGGATATCCTATTGGAGGCAAAAAGTCAATAGGGAACGCGCATATACGCAAGTATCATCACACAGGGTGTAGCTGTACCTTGGCGACTGACGGTTCGAAACCTCCGGTAGGAGTTGAAGGAATATAGTGCACTTTTGCCCCTCGCCGTGCCGCAAACTGCCGAATCCCATGGACGCTGTTGTGTGAATCGGCACCGAGAACGAAAGAACTATCCTCCTGGAAAGGAAATGCTTCTCCGACAAGCTTGAGCGCTCCCGTTGTATTTGGGGTAAAGATCACGGTATAGCCCGGCGGCGCATGGAAGAATGAAAGTACCATTTTCCTAGCTTCTTCTGCGCACTCTGAGGATAATCGCGAACTACCGTGGTAACAATTGAGATAGCTGGAGGCTCCGAGAATGTAAGCTTACCTATTACTGACTGAGTGTGTGTTACCCATGATGCTTTGAGTGAGAAAACCACTGTGGACGCGAACGAGGCAATCAGGATGTTGGGCGCCACCCATATAGTCGACATAAGTTTCCCCTGCCCGGTCCAATCTTGCGAATTCGTTTCGCCGGAGTGTGTCTATGATCCAGGTGTTGTGGTATTCCGGGAACGCACGTAGGAAATCCGAGTAAGCCAGGGCAGCCTGTTCGCCCAGCGATGTCAACTGGGCCTGCGGGATATAGGTAGATAAAGATGGGCGGAGCAGAGGGGGTGGAGGTGGAGTGGATGTGACAGGAAGCGACAGGGGTGGGGAGAAAACATATGACCAGGGGTCACTCTCTGTGCGGGAATGAGCCTTCTCGTGCAAGGTGTCGTTTGAAGAAAAAGATTTGCGAAGGGAAGGATGCGATCTGTGGGATTTCAATGTAATATAAGAGACGGGAAGGGGAGGACTGATGACATCGATCTGGCGTCGCTCGTCCTTGGAGGATATGCAAGAGTACTTGTTGCCCATGAGTGAGGGAGAAAGGGGATCAGATACAGCCCCGGTGATGTTACTCCAACCTAAATGGCATACTTATTGATCTTGAGTAAGGGACGCCAGTAAAAGTATATCGAGAACGGCCTTTTCGGCAGGGAGGAGAACGCCGATTGGGCTAGGCAATCCGCACACACAAATCCTGCACAGATTCGTCGTCTTCCCATCATGTATCAGTGGCCATAGACCCATTCGGGGAAGCACTCTGTGCAAGTCAGCATTCCAGTGCTGTGCGAAATAACATGCCAGTACTTATCCGAGTCGCCGGGAATTCCGTTGTCGCGAGAATACAGATCAGTGCGTGCACCTGAATACTGACTATGACATACCTGGAAACATCAAATCTCCGTTCCCACAATCCACAGCTCGACGTCGTGTGATAAGGTACTAACTAATACGTATCTGCGTACGACACAACTGCCATTATGGAAGTACCAGAAGGGGCTCCTATTGTTAATGATCTCTTCTGCTCCGAGGCCATAAATACGACGGCGAACCTCGGGGGAGGACTGGTTTTTTCGCTGTCGTAAGTAACGAAAGTCGAAATAGAATCTGCCGCCAGATCAGCAGCCCCACATGGTGCGTCTACTTTTTTTACTTCGGATAGAGCCATGGGCATGAACCCAATCACTCAAGGGTGGCTTGATTGGGGCTGGGCGGCGGTGTTATGTCACTGGGACAGCCATGTCGGCGTCCGTCTCCTGGTACTAAGCCAAACTGATTAGCACAGCCACTTCAACTCTTCCAAAATAGCTCACATCAAAGAAACCTGCAATCGATCTTGTCGCTTGTTCTACGTCTGTCTTTTTGGTTTTCCTTGTCTCTCATGCACTCATTCACACACCATGTCCTAGCAGTTCCTTTCACAAAGACAGTTCGTCCTGGCCAACCTTCACAGCCTCAAATCCCAGTCGCGCGAGAAATTGCCTCTCATAAAATTTTCCTCGCATGACCAGTTCAGACACGTCCTTTCCCGCTTCATAACTGCGTCCATGTCTGGTACTCTCGGTCAGCGACAGCATTCTCAAGTTGTCATTCCTGCAGCCAAAAATGGTGGTCTCAAAACAATGCCACCATACTGGTACCCATATACGACGATGGCCAAGGAGCGGTGGTTGGGAAGGGAGATATTAGAGATTGTTTCCACAGAGTTCAGAGATCGCAGCATGGAGTACTATGTGGGTGCGCTGTCCTTCCCATATCATTCGTACGATCTTGCGATCCCGATGAATCAACCTTTTGCATGTAGAGATACGCTCTTGAATCAGGCGTCACTACCATCAACGGGAAGGCTGCAAAACCGGAAACTGTAGTTAGGAACGGGGACCGCATTGAGTGCGTGTTTTCCCGCGTTAAAACCGAAACCCTTATAGTTGATCGTGCCGACGTATCAAGGAACGTAGTTCATCGGCATGAACCTCCTGTCACAGCCACGCCAGTCAAGATTATATTGCATGACAAAGAACGGGATTTTATTGCGATCGACAAGCCCGGTAGCATCGTATGTCATCCTTGTCTGTCCTTCTCGACCAAATGTCTAAACTCAAATGTAGCCTGTACATCCAACGGGGAGGTATTGGAGACACAGTCTGGTCCAAATGCTCCGCGACGAACTCAGTTTTGACAAAGTGTATAGTGCGTCCGAGGTCCCGTACCGCCTCACCAGGCCCTGACGCCTATCTTCCAATAGCTATCAACAGATTGGATAGACTAACTTCTGGGCTTATGATAATACCGCTTAATGCCGATCTTGCGCGGACACTCACGAGTGAATTCGTAAACGGATCTGTCAGGAAGGAGTATGTCGCAAGATGTAAAGGGGAATTTCCCGAGTGCGTTTCACCAATCAACCTGGACATAATGTGATATATTGACTAGTTTTCATTCAGGGAAGAAGTCGTATGTGAAGAACCTTTGTTGACTGTAGACCGACAAATGGGACTCAATATAGTACATCCAGAAGGCAAGGTACGGTGTCTATTGTTCTAAATTGCCATTCCTGGTAATGCCTCTTCAGCCAGCCAAGACGGTGTTCAACAGGCTGCACTATGACGCCAACACCGACACGAGTGTCCTCCGCTGTAAGTTCTCACACACGCTTCTACCATTAGCTGAGTCAGGGGTTCATACAATTAGGTCGTCCATTTACGGGTCGTTGTGAGTACATTTCGTCATTGATTTTGTTGGTCCCGCCATTTTTTTGAGACTAAGGCACGACTTGTCCCCTATGCGCGCTGTCATATCATGGATAGCACATCAAATAAGGGTACACCTGCAGTACCTCGGACACCCCATCGCTAATGATCCAGTGTACTCGGAGGAGCGAATATGGGTGAGTTGCGGTTTCCATGCTCGTAACCCGCCGAGCACAAGATCCTATCTCCCTCCCATTTTCGTGTCGTTATCCTCCCCTCATAGCTCCTACTGAATCAATGCATAGGGCCCTAGCTTGGGAAAAACGGGAATTGACGTTACCCCTAGTTTTGATCGTTCCGCGCCCGCCCCTCCCGGACATCTTCAGAGTAGCGATAGCCCCGAGTCATTAGCTCCCAGCGGCACATGGACAAGTCCCAAAACCATCTTGGGCGGGAATGAAAGTGGAAGCCATCATGAGGAGAACGAGAAATATTCGCAACCGAGGAAACTGCTTCCCAGAGAAACTGGACACGACATCGGTATGGGATCTCCCGTGCCCCTTTCCGCCGAGGCTGTCCAAGTCATCACCCGTTTGAGGAACATGAAGGTCCGTGCTAAACCTGTCTGCACTGTTTTCTTTTTGTTGCCTCCCACTGTTGGGAGCTTGGCATCATCTGCCTTCGTGAGAAAATGAACACTTACGTTCTCCTGTCATGTCAGGATGAAGACGAAGATTGGAGCCGGTGGCGAGATGTCGTTTTTCGGGCCAAGAAAGCGCTGACACCGAAAAACTACCGGCGGCCTCCGCCGCTACCCCCGCCGAGCAGGCGGCAGAGAGGTGGAAAAAGCGTCCGAGAGCCAATTTCCACGGAAAACGATAGAACCTCTGCAGGTCTGGAGGAATCTGAAGCGCGCTTTTGCACCCCACAACCGTCTCAGTCGGACAGCACCGCTCAAGGTGCCCAGCCACCGATCGAACCTGCGGATCCAGGCCAGCTCACTCTTTCTGAAGTTGCCTCGCGCCTCCCGACGCTGGTTGGCCCCGAGCCTGAAGTGGACCCAGCTACGGGAACGCTGTATTGCCCTGAATGCTATCTACCACTGCATCCAGATCCCAAGCCGGAGAAGCTGTACATCTTTCTGCATGCGCTCAAGTATGAACTGAGCTTGGGTCAGTTTGAAACGGAGTTGCCAGAATGGGCCAAGGAGGGGTGGGAGTGGGTGCGGTGAACGGAGCGACGAGGTTCGGGTCAGTCGAGTTCCGTCAGTATTCAAACTGAGGTATTGGCGTGGATGTCTCCATGACGATGTTCGTTCTAGTCTAGTCCGTTGATCCAGGTTGGAGCCATCAGAACGTTCCTTGCTTCGCGGGTGTGATTCGCCGCAGTTGAAAGTCGTGTAAGGACAGGGGTTGATACTTGCCTGGTCTCATCCAGCGATTCGTCGTGTCTCTGTGGTTCGACCAATATGATCATCCTCTTATCAAGTAATATATATATTCAAGTCCGAGAGGCCATTGCTCTGAAAAGAGCATGGCGCAAATGTGCCTGACGAGACTGTTCCCGAGCATAGTTGAATATAGCCATTCCTGCCCCGAAGGACGACGCGATGAGACTGAGGCAGGTACTCTGGGCGATCCATTGTGGATAGATCGGTGTTCCGTATACGATGGCATATGTCGCTCGTTTACAGTGGGGCACGGAATGCGATTATTCTGGATCCTGCCATGTGGGAAGGGGATAACTTGATCGAGGGGGTGCTTTGTTGACGGCTTGAGGTACGAAGTCCACTCCGTGACTATGATGATGTGATAGTGAAGATCGTGACAGGTATACCAATCAACTGGCAGACACCGTACATGTTTCGCTCGGATTCTCTTGCCCCATGGAATACCATCACACACGTATGATAAGCGGTAATCTCTGTTTCACTGAGTGACGTGGAAATTAGCTGCCACTACGGAACTGCTAGAGAATTGCTCCCGTGAGCATTGGGGAGGAACGTGTGCATGTCATCTGGCTAATAGCTGCATACTGAAGCCATACACTTTGGACTTCACTCACCGTGAAATTCTCCAAGGCCGCGTAGACCAATCCCTTGAGAGCAAGGAAGAACCTCGCTATGCAAACTCTCTGCAAAGTCAGCGAATGTGGCAAATTATCTTCATCATCGCTTTGTGCCTCTTTCTCCGCCGTCAAGTTGTCCGCCGGCGGCTCTATTCCTGCCATCGCCAACGATCTTAACGCCACCGACTACACCTGTCAGTTCTGACTATGCCCTTTCATGTGGTGGTGTCGCTGAGGCGTTTGGTTGGCGGTCCGCGTCCCCATAATCACAAGGCTCTCTGCGCTTGGTAGTTGCCGCAGGAAGCATGGACACAAGGTATTTGGTGGAGGTACTCACTATCCAGCCCTTCGCATGGCTGATCTGGTTCTTATACTGGTTTATATGAAGTCTGTTTGGTTATGAAATCTGAAAATGCGACTCAAGACTCTTTTTTTTCATTGGGAGATTGGTCTATTGCTGCGGTGGTCGGCTCTCTCACTGCGGTAAAAAGACAGTGGCGTCACGGGCCTTTCCGTGAGTGTTGCAGACTATATATGGAATACCGAGCCAATCGCCAAATTGATTCTTTCCGAACTCGTTGTGGGCCGAAATAATATTCCTCTGCCAACTCCCGCTGGTTTCCGCAACACATTCATTGCGACTGGACTGGATGTAGTATGTTCGCATGTGATGGTAGTCGCGAATTTATCCTACTCACCAACATTGTTTTACGAATAGAGGCAATCTTTTTGTTGATCTCTAGTACCGCTATGGTTGACGAGGATCCAATCTCCCTCGTGTTTACCTTGAAACTTGACAGCTGTTCCGGAATCACTTCATTCGTGATCTTGCTACCAATCGCTCCTTACGAGCATGCATCATGTGGGTACTTACTTCTCTGGTACATTCAAACACTATTCATCTGTGAAACAAGGTGACTCGGACGTCCGAACCGAATATGATCGGTGATCCTTTATACGCGCGCCACGTCCAACAATCCACAGGAAAGCAAACACTCGATCAACCCTTCGGAGGAGCATGCAGATAAATGCAACACAACAATCGCGAGTCACCGTGACACACATGAAACGGAGGACGCGACTGTCGGACAACAGGAAAACACTACGTCGCTTATCTTTGGGTGGTCATCGAACAGGCGCTCGGCGCCTGTTCGATGACCATTCAAAGATAGGCCCACCGGCTGTGGTGGTGCCGACACCATGTGAAACTCTTTTATACACCCTCCCAGATCTGCCAATTCCTATCGTCTGAAAAATCATATAAAGTTATGCAGGTCTGTGTCTCCGATGGCTCCCGAAGCATTCGCTCCTCATCCTCCAATGGACAAACGATCGTCCGTGGCAAAGGAAGATGAAAGTTCTGAAGGTTCCCGTGATACTGCGGACTTGCAGAAGGGCCTCAGGTTCTGGCTTATATTCGTATCCATGTGTATCTGCCTCTTTCTCTCTGCTCTCGAGCTGGCTTCTGTCTCAACCGCACTGCCTACCATCGCTAATGCCCTTCATACCTCTCAGTTCACATGGGTCGGCACTGCTTATGCCCTTGCTTCTACTGCATTTCTCCCAATGAGCGGCGGCCTGGCACAGATATTCGGTCGCCGCCCTGCAATCTTGGTTTCCATTGGGCTCTTTGCCATAGGCAGCGGCATATCTGGCTTCGCTGTCAACATGAAAATTCTAATTGTCGGCAGGACAGTACAAGGTCTGGGTGGAGGTGGCATCCAGTCGCTTACTGGGATCATCTTAGCTGATCTCGTCCCCCTGCAAGAGCGTGGTCTCTATGCTGGCCTATATGGAATGTGAGACTTGCTGGATCATGGATATTAGCAGACGGAATCACACTCTTTTCTAGTACTTGGTGTCTTGCTGCATCCATCGGTCCCCTCGTCGGGGGTGTCCTCGCAACGCATGGACAGTGGCGATGGCTTTTCTGTGAGCAATATAGCTTCCTTGTTATATTTGGGATGCTCACACAAGGCACAAGATCTAAATCTTCCCATCTCACTGATTGCATGTGGATCAGTCATCCTCCTGTTAGATCTGCCCGTTCCTCCAGGAACCTACCAAGAAAAGATCAAGCGGATCGACTGGATGTACGTTTAAAGCAATAATCGTCGTGAATTCTCGACTTAGCGCGGATTCAACTGATAGTGGCAATTTCCTCGTGATTTCGAGCACCACCGCGTTGACGATAGCATTGACGTGGGGTGGTATCACCCACCCGTGGGGTTCATACCCCGTGCTCTTTGCGATAGTTCTTGGCCTCTTTGGCCTCGGTGTTTTCATGATGTACGAGGTCACTCTTGCAAAAAACCCACTCGTATGTATTTCCTTTGCGCCTTCTTATCCTGAGCATTGTCTCACTTCACCCACGTCCAGGTGCCATTCTCTATAATGGACAACATAACTAGCATTAGCGGGTGAGGAACTCTGTAAATTTCGTGATCAATGGCGATCATTCACACGCATTAGCTATATACAAACGTTTTGCTGTTTTCTCGTTATATACGCAGTTGTCTGTAAGTTTACTCACATAGGCTTATGAACTTGCTCAGTACATCCACTTTTTCAGATTACTATCCAGTCTACTTCCAGGCTTGCAAGGGGGCATCCGCCTCGTCATCTGGCCTGGACTTGCTCCCAATATCAGTTCTCGCTCCTGCAGCCGTCCTCGGCGGGTTATCGGTCAAAAAAAGTGGACGATATCGACCACAGACGTGGATCGGATGGGGCATCACCTGCATTTCTCTTGGTTTTATGAACAAGATCAATGTCACTACCTCTGTTGGAATATCTTTTTGGGTCGAGGCGATGTTTGGCTGGGGTATAGGGTACGTCGTGATCATTGATGTATCCATCAGATTTTCTAGAACGCGTTGCAGAATGCTGAGTGCGACTTCCATGTATCCCATCCAAGCGCCACTGCCTGTCTCGAAGAATGCCCCTGCCCTCGCCTTTATGTGGTTCCTCCGTTCCTTCTCAGGTGTGCGTGTCTGGTTCCTCAGTTTGCTTCTCAGGCACAGCTTATTCTCGTTTAGGTGTGGGGTATTACGATTGGAACGACCGTCCTCCAAAATGAGCTCGCGAAGAGGCTTCCTGCATCATTCACCCAATCTGTCCCACAAGGAACTGCCATCGCGTATGCACTCATCCCAGAGCTCTCCTACCTCCCTCCGGAGATCTTGGCCGAGGTCCAAGTCGCCTTTGCAGAGAGCCTTGTCGTGTTGTGGCGTGTCCTGACTTGCATTGCTGGCGTTGGGTTTGTTACATCCCTGGTCATGAAAGGGGTTCCGCTTCACAACAAGATTGACACGGATTGGACGCTCGTAAACAAACTAATTCAAAAGGGGGACCCGGAGAACCCAAAAAATATGGACGTCATCGCGGTGGTTGCTCCAGTCTCAGATGGAAAGGAAAAAGAGTCGGCTGACCACGAAAAACTCGATGTTCAAGTTGGAGAAGAGTTCAAAGTGATTACATAGTGTCGGATCCGTAGGCGGTGGAATTGCGAGACTCGACGGAAGTACTTAGATGATCTAACGACTTCAAACGCTTGAATGTTTGACTCCCATCGGAAATTTAGCATCTTACATGGTTTAACGTTTGTACGTACACGGCTTACATAAATGATATGCGGTTTGAGCTTTACGGGTGACCGTGACTGTGACCCCAGATCACTCATTTACGTATAGCATGATCCAAGCATGATCCATAGTTATTAATCACAAGATTCGTCGCAGGTTGGCATTTTTCCGCTGCAGCAATACTTTTCACCATGGGGGAAACACAGAAGCGGTCAAATCAGGCGAGTGGTGATGCGAGAACTCATGCTCGCTTGGAAGTAAGTTACGGGCCGCTCAGCCAAACATCGGAGCGAATTTCATATTTTTGAAGTGCTCCCACTACGATCTAATTCACACTCATTCTATTTTCACCAGGGACAATGTAAGTATTTCACGCAGGATGATCTATTTTTCGAGTCTGACCAACCGAACCCAAGTCCGGAGGTCACAAGATTCGTGGTGGGTTGGTGTGTATTTCCGTGGACTGCGTGCGTTCTGAAGACATATAAAAGCAGTCATCGGGATACGAGGTATAGTATAGCCCGCCCCTTTTTTGTTCAGTGGGAGGTAGACATGTTATCACTCGAAGCTCTCCTTACACTTTTTGTCGGGTTGGCAACAGCCACACCATCACCGAACACTATCGCCTCTGACTTATCTCTCCTTTTCCAGAATGATCTGAACTGTAAGTTGCAATCTCGAATGGAATAGGAAAACATTATTTACCCGTATTTCAAGGGCCAACCGCACAGGACCACGAAGGGACTATCCTGATCAGCACGCCAATTACGAATGCCCAAGCCATTGTGTCTTGCGGTCAATTACACGAATCTTTGCTCCCCACCAATGGCACTTATTTTCATTCTGACACGAGCGATCTCGTCCGTTACCTCGCCCTCGATATATTTGACCCTTCACAGTTGTACTGGGTCCAATCCACATCATCTATGTGCTCCGCAATATCCTTGATCGGTATTCACACTGTGGACTGTTCGGAGAGCCTCCCAGCATTCTGTTCGCAGAGCGCGCCATACCGACCGAATACCGACACCGATTTGAGTGCTCAATACTGGCTCGAAGTCTCGTCTGGAAATATCACCGTTTTGGGGCAAGGATTGTCTGTCGATTATAATCGAAATTTCTAATTTAAATCTTCCTTTAGCACTCGTGACCATCTCTCCTTCCGTTTCATCGGTATCCCCTACGCGGACCCTTTTGAACGATGGACGTATTCCAATATCTATAGCAGTGCAGGGAATATCACTGCTCTTTCGTACGGGTCCCCATGCACCCAAATCGGCTATGGTTCTGAGGATTGTCTTTTCTTGAACGTGTACACCCCATATCTCCCTCAAAACTCTGCGACGTCAAAGAATCTGAAACCTGTCATGTTCTGGATCCACGGTGGTGCCTACACCAGCGGTGAAGGTAGTGATGGCATTTTTGATGGTGGAAACTTGGCAAGTCGCAGCGATCTTGTTGTCGTCACGATCAACTATCGGTGCGAGATGCGCTGTTCCTAGGTTCTCGAGTTCATTTTTATTTAGCCTGAGCACTTTCGGTTTCTTGGCCTTGGAAGATGGCGTGACAAACGGTAACTATGGTATTGCAGACCAAGTGCGTTTTCAATGTTATATAAAACGTCTGCTTGTTGAAAACCGCAAAGATAACCGCCTTACGCTGGGTGCATGAACACATCGCTGACTTTGGAGGTGACCCATCGCGTGTCACAATCTTTGGGCAATCAGCTGGTGCGGGCTCCGTGCGTGCCCTGCTTTCCGCAGAACCTGCGTTCGGGCTTTTTGGAGGAGCCATTGCCCAGAGCAATCTTGACGGATTTGGATATGCAAGCACATACTCAAATTATTATACCATCGAGCAAGAGTACTCCGTGGCTGCAGAGCAGTTGATCGAGCACGTTGGTTGTGGGAACGTGACTGACGTTCTCATGTGCTTGCACGGTGTCTCCGCCGAGGTGCTCGTTAATGCACCAACAGCTCCCAGGTATCGTAACATCATCAAAAATCGAGCGAGACTGAGCACTCAAGACTTTGTTAGGTACGTTGTTGTGGACGGAACATACATCACCACCAACCAGTTGGAGCTCACTGGTAATGGACCCACCGCACCTGCCCACGTAATCTTTGGATGGATGAGAGATGATGGCCTCGATTTCCAAGGCGCGTGGCCCATGGAGAATACAACTGAAGACCAGGCAATAATGAACATTGGGTAAGTGTTCTAAACCGATCTCATAGCACATAGCAATAATCCGTCCACAGTATCAGCCAGAACCTCACTGATACGATCATTCATTCTGGTTTATTCCCGATCACCCCCTACACTGTCAACGCGAATATGACATGGGACTTAGCCAATGCCACGAGTCGCGTTGCCACAGACGGTGAATTTCGGTAGGTATACTGCACAAAGTTTTGTTTGCTCAACTCAGGTGCTTGTTTTGTAGTTGCCTGGACCAGGCAACCGTAGTAGCGGCCGCCAAGTACAACACCTTCCCGTCCGTGTACGCCTATGAATTCGATAGAAGTTACATGGGATACATGCCGATTCCCGATACTTGTATCCCCGCCGTAACCGACGAATCCCCATACGGTGACCCAAGCCTCCCATACTTTCGGTGAGTTTCTTTCCACACTGCGATCCAACGATTCACTCAGGCAATGGTAAGATGCCACTCTGGCGAACTATATTACACGTTCGGTACCTTGGGTCAATCCGCACTTCCCATTCGCGACTGGAACGACTTAGTTCTGTCGCAAGTTACCGTGGACGCTTGGTCCGCCTTTGCTAGAACGTTTGATCCGAACCCGTCGGCTGCATTCTTAGCCGCGCGAGGGTATACCAACACGACCGAGGCGTTAGCCAAGTACGGCCTTTGGGAACGCGTGACGCCGGACAATCCCTCGCCTCTCCGCATTTTCGACGTGCCTCTTTCAAACTCACCGTATCTGGAACAGGCCCAATGCCACCTATTGGGATACCCCCTGACGTTCTACTGTTAGGGGACTCGAGGCGCGCACGAGCGCATCGTATATCGTGTCGACCGAGCGGAATACAATAGTTCTTCCAATTTTTGTCATTTGCGTTAAAAACATAGCTTTCTGATCTATTTTATAGTCAGAGTACGCGCAACACAAAAGATTACTTTATAAGACCCAACCCTTTCTGCAACCGTGTTTTTGGCTTGCATCCTCGTTCCCGATACGCCGTCCACATTTTATATCTGAGGAAACTGTGTTGCTAATGGGAAACAGTATCTTCCGACCCCTGCTAGGACATTGAATGCCGCGGTAGCATTGCCTTAGTCTGAGGGACTGTTCCTTACCACGCAAGCAGTCTAAACGGCCCTTGGGTTTATTGTTTAGTACGTCTACAAGCCTACCAGTCGTTTCTGACAAAAGATCCCCGCAATTAGGCGACCACCTCTGGTTTCTCCATACTGTGTTTCCACTCTGGAGGGAAGAGTGATGTAGACCACGGTCAGCAGATTCGGAGAAATTAAGCTCTAAGTTTATCCGACATCAACGGGGCTCAAATAAATACGGACCATGCGTACGACTCTGTGTTGTGACCTCTGTATTAATCAATCTGTCCGTTGGTACGTGGTCAATCAGGTACTAGTAGCGCTGCGTGGGTTTACTCACCACTGTCTGTTGTACGTGGCAAGCTGTAGGCATGTACTTGCGTTTCATCGTGTGTCACTGGCATTTGATTTCGCTCATATTTGATGTTTCGTCGTGATGGAAACCTATAATCGAACATAAAGCTCAGTTTACAGATACTACTCTCGTAGACTGCGGAGTTTTACATAATGTCACACGGAGTCCAAGTCGTACACAAACGGTGCTGGTGAAATTTCCGCCCCAACACTTGAAACTTAGGACTTAGCTGTTGAGCTATCACCAGACCAGGTGGAAACGGGACTATACGGACGCGACTGCGTGGACTCTCCGGGATCGAAGTTCGAAAGTCAAAATTCAAAAGAGTCATTGCAAGAAAAATTGCAATCCACTACCTGACCCACCTATGCCCCGTCCCGGAGAGCACAGCTTCTTCGGATCCAGCTCTACTATGACCACTAACACCTAATTGTACTTTGTGTTTTAGCCATCACCTCGCTTACCCGTGGATGTTTGGCCACGTGGTATGAGAGTGACCTCATGACGATATTCTCTTCAGGTAGTAAATCTCATCCGGGATCAGCTGAGCTGAAAGCACAGACCTCGAGTAGGGTCACCTGCCAGGTGTCCTATTGCAGAACCACCTCTGCCGAAACAGGGCTGAATGTTCAGTTTCAGACACCAAGAATGTGCAAGCACAGTACATGTGATCATGACCCATGAACGGTACAAAAGGACGTTGGATCCAGTTTCAAGACTCCAAGAAACCATCGTGTCATCCTTGGTGAGTCTTGGTCTCCTCTCCCTTGCCTCCAACACATCGCTTCAACTCCGTCTTTAATCACAGTTTTCAACCCGCAAAGCCAGATTAGGTATGGCGTTGTATCACATACAAAGGGTCTCGTCGTCTGGGTGCTAATCCCACAGTTACAGGATAATGCCCGACGACGGTCCATATATCTGGGTCTACAACGATTCTTTGTACAATATCTTCGTCAGCGTGCCTGCCCACAACGGCGACGATGGGCATGACGATTTCTTTTTAATCCCTCCCGGAGAGGTGACCAGATGGAAGAGACAACAGTGGCAACCTGCCCTTTACTACAAAGAAAACAACAAGGATTTGGAAGTCTTTATCGTTAAGCCTTGGCAATCATACCATCTCAACTACTAGACTAAGAGAAGTCCTTGGCGCCTGGGAGAGATTGTAACGGACCCCTTGTTTTGTACAAGAAAGTCGAGACAGTGTTTAATAATACGTTTGATAGCCGTCCGATCGCTCAGACTCTCTGGGTTCTCTATCAATGTCACCGCCTCGCTTCACAACATCGAACTCCTCAAATCGCTGGGTGCGACGCACGTCATCGACCGCAACACTCTTGGCCCGATCTCGTTCAGCTCGGTCATCGGAGTACTCCTTTGGAAGCGTCGACTCACTTTTGTAGTTGATACCCATCGGTTCTCAGGAGATACAATAAATGGGGTACGGCTTGGTCGAAGAGCACGGGTGCCCGAACATCGTACCTCCATGTCGTGTCATGGAAACCATGAGTGGAAGGCAGGTCTTCCACGTCGTTGGTAGTGTACATTTTCCTGGGAACGGAGAACTCGGCAAGGCGCATGTGCCGGGACTGATTGTGACGGGAGAAATCATCGTAAACGTCAGCGTCGTCTCGTGACCGTCTAATTCTGGTTGTTTGAACTGGGTAATCCCTGGGATGGAAAGATTGAAGAACGATCTTGTTAGCGGGAGGCTCATCATCCAAGAGAGACTGACGACGTAAGTGTTTGATGTCACCAATCCTTCTCCTGATGGCAGCATGACAGCCAGGGAACCTCCGCCACCTCTACCCGAATGGTTTGGACTAGAAGCTAAACAAGATGGGACAGAAATTGTATTCGTGGATTTGCCACCCTGTACCCTGAACGACCATTCATGTCAAACCCCCAAAACTGTATACCTCCCTATCGTTGCACGGTTGCACAAAACGAGTGTCACTTAAAGTTGAGATGGATCGGGAAGCTCGAGCCGGCAATCTAAGTACCTTGTGGCATCGGTTAACAGGCTGTTGTGGATTACCAAAAACGGCTGGCGTCGAGACTAGTTAACAGGACTGATCTCACGATTCATCAAACAGACGAGTGAAACCATTCGAAATGAGCACGCGTACCAGGTGCGCACACAAGCGCAAATGACAGCCAGGACCCTGAGGGCGATTCGACACGCAACAAGATTTACTTCCAAATTTTCGGACAGAAACTATCACACACATTCTGACGAGCATCCTTCTAGAACATGACACCATTTTTTCAACAGATAAATTGCAGGACACGGCTTGTTCAGCTACGGATTGAACATCATATGTCGCCCTCCTCCGGCGCCAGCGACACGGTCAATGGCATTTGGACACCGCGGTCAAATTCGCCCTCGACCATCGGGGCCATGACTATCATCTGCTGCTGTACAACACGTTTGGCCTTGTCCGTCATTGCAAACTCGAACTTGCCCACTAGTGTCGACAAGAATGCTTGCAGCTCAATCACACTAGACTTTGAAATCAGCGACACTGCTTGCTGCACGGTGAAATATGGATCCGTACGCAAAGCGCCATCCTATGCATGCGTGAGTGCCGCTGTTGAAAGTCAACCTGTTACGATAATAAGTAGCTGGGTACGTTGGATAATCAGGAAGGCGTACAAATTCGAGTACACGCCAAGACCTGACGATTTCTTGTCCGCGTCGCCGTTCAACCACCTATCGGGGCTGAACTCGTGTGCATCCTCTCCCCAGAGCTCTGGGTCGCTGAAATACCATGGCCGGTTACTCTCTGAAACGTGTGTCAAGGAGAAAAAAACACACCGATTGTATGCATGAATGGATATCGCAACTTCCGTGCCTTTTGGGACTAGTATCTCATTGATGGTGTCGCCGGACTCGGTGAGAATTGGCTTGGAGAGTGGAAGGATGTCAGCTTCATGGGCAATCCGCAGGGTTTGTGGCACTACAGGATGGAATCGCAATCCTTCCTGTGGCATGAATAAGTATGAGACATCGATGGGATACTGATTGCTTACTTTGATCACGGCGTTTAAATACGGCATAGCTGCCAAATCTGTGACTGAGAGCTGTCGACCTCTGTTCCTTATCTCGTCCCTCATTTTCGACTGAACTTTTGGGTTACGGGCAAGTTCCAGTAAGATCCAAGATAGTGAATTCCCAGTAGTCTCATGGCCTGCAACCAGAATTGTACTACATGTGATATATGCTTGAGCTTGAATTGACAGGATTAACGAATAAAACTTACCGCATCTGCGCTAACAGCTCGTCGTCAGACAAACGTCGCTTCGCGGTTGCATCCATGTTGGCCTTGACTATGCAATAGTGAACAAGGATGGGAAAACCGACATAAATGGAACGCACCAAGAATGGTGAAGATATCCATACTACCCTTACCTTCCAACAAGGCGGCCGCCTTCTCCCGAACTAATTCTTTCGCGAGAGTGGTAACCATGTTTGCCACATCACGATTCCGTTCCAGACGTGCCCCTGAACCATGATCTGTCAACCACTCAAGTATTCTCACCGGAATATACTTCGAGGCGGCCTGTAGGAATAGTTGCCCCGATGAAGGCAGTCCGAAAACTTCGCCACTGAGATAAAATTACTCGGAGCGCCAGAAAAGAAACACCAGACACTAACAAATAATTTCTATACGCCTTCGCGAGGACGTGCGAATCATCTTGGATTGTATTGAATTGAACATCAAACGCAGCTGCAGCAGTGATGGTTCACATTTCAATCGCACGGAAGAAGAGTGAAGGATCATACCGTGACCAATGACGTCCAATGCTGCACGCGAGAGCCAATCTAGAACGTTCATGGCCACGCCGTGACTGTTATTACTCCCGATGATTTCCGTCCACTTCATACTTAGACTGTCGGCGTAATCCTTGAAGATCGGCAAGAATGCATTACACTCTTTGGGCCCGAACCCAGGAACCATTATACTTTTTTGACGTTTGTGGATCTCCCCTATCGTGTGGTTATTTTAAATAAGATGATATCAAGAATGAAAAGCTGATACCTTCAGCCCAAGCGAGGCCCCTCCCAGTTACCATTCGCGTCATGGTGCGATAATTGATCAGCTTCTGATAGATATCTGGCGACGTATGCAATATCCTGTGGAGAGCTCTGGGGTCTGTGATAAACAGTCGATCCTCCTGTGAGTTGAGACGTTGTCAGATAGTATCGATAACAATAAAAGAGGAGACAGACTCCGAATACACTCTTGAACCGAACAACATTGCCATACCGACTCTGCCATGCCGAGTCTGCCTCGCCTACAGGACGTTGCATTAACTCGAGTAGGTTGCCTGGTCAGTAATGGGTCAACATCTGGTGGGCAGACAGGGAAGGGCTCTACCAAGGATGAATGACGGCGACGGAGGGCCACGGATCACCGATAGAGATCTGCGTCCATAATGCCTGAGCAAAGCGTAAACAAAGACGAGGCTGAGGATCCCCGCAGCTGCGAAAGAAAGAACCATGATCAAGAAGGTTGCGATAGACATACCCCAAGAAAAGGCTTTTATTAATGTAACCAGTAGCACACCTGGGTGCCCAGGGGACGCCCATTAACTCTGATAGCCTACGTCATGTCTATTTCCGGATCATGCGTTCATCACATATGGTTTGCGCCGTTTCGCCTCAGTCCATTGCGTTTCGATACCCACTGGCACGCCTCATAGGCGAATGGAGCTTGACTCCGGAATATCCTTCCGGTATGCTTCGGGTCGGTTGGCAATGACCAGCGCGACCGGTAAATTATGTTCGCAGAATTCCTGCACAAATGGATAACGTGAAACCTGTGATTAAATGCCTCCCCCTAGGTCCGGAATTGGGAAGAGAGAAAAGCGAAGAGTTAATCGTGGGCGAATGTTTGAACATCTATCGCGCCAACCAGTGCGACCATGCCGCTACTCGGTACTTGTATGCGGCTTCACCCGCCGTTTTTCCCAGTCTTGGTACACCTGACGATTGCAAACATGGCGCACAGACCTTGATCCTGATCTGTATAACATCAAATCTTACCTTGGTTCTCGGGCGTGAGGTAAACTCGTGGATTCTGTCAGCTCGCATTCAAAGAGCCGATGATGATCGCCTACTGTCGGGATAATGGTGACTTCATTTCTCACGCATGACTTACATGCCAACAGTTGGCCATGTCTCGAATTGGAAGGTGTCAATGCCACGTTGATAACGCACTCTAGACTCTCCATAAGCGCTCCCCGACAACGGCTCTCCGCCGACAATGTCAGCAATCTTCAAGTAAGTAGATGATTTCGCTTAACAGGGTCACGGTAAATCATTCATGTGAAGGCATCCTACTATCCTCTATAATTGTCCAAAAGATCCCATCCATCTGTGCTCCTCTGGTCCTGTTATAGGAAAGACCAACTTGTAACCTCAGACGCTCTTCGTGAACGTCTGAGGCTCCATGGATCACCAGGGTGCGTCTGCGCAAGTGTCTTTAACATATTTGAAATCTCAACCGAGTTCATCCAGAATCATACTGTTTTTTTCCCAAAGTTCCCTCCATTCGATTTATCTAGTTATACGATGGCCATATCTATGTGGCACCTCTGCGACAGGTACGCATCGTTGGCAAAGGGTACGGCTTGTCATTACTCTATGGGAGCTTTTCGGACTCAGATAGCGGCTCTGTCATTCTGCTGCCCGTTT
Source organism: Xanthoconium separans (assembly GCA_038089695.1). NCBI lineage: Eukaryota > Fungi > Basidiomycota > Agaricomycetes > Boletales > Boletaceae > Xanthoconium > Xanthoconium separans. Next base: position 2,554 of record JBBPLG010000220.1, on the reverse strand, counting down.
CACGGTGTGTAAATCACTAAACACTCGACTGATTCAATATTAACTATATCTGATACTTTAACCACTCTTCTTACGTGACTTGTGTATGAAAAACACCGGCGCGTAGCATGATGCTGGCGTCTTTGTCAATCAAGTTACACGTAAAACTGGAGCACACGCGAACCGTGTGAATAATGCCACCATGGCCACAGTAAAGTGACAGCTGGATCAGCCTTCCTTGTGGAGACACCTCGGGTCCGATAACTGTCCTATTTGAGCGCAAAGATATATATCTGTCGATAGTACAAAGTATTTTTCTTTCACCCCCTTTTGTAGATCTCTTGATATTGACTCAGATAGGTATGGCAAAGCGTTGATGATTGAGGTCGCGGCGCCGTGCGGCACTTCCCCAGTAATGGTTTGTGGGGATGATGTCCTGAACTTGTTTATCAGATGTCGGCGATACTTAGGACGTGTAAACAACCGCATGGACCACTTCAGATCCCCATCACTATCATCCACCAGGACTTATTATCTTGTCGGAACTGGTTGGCATGGGTCGCGTCTCCAACTTGAAGGCATTTGATAAAAGTCCAGTAAGACACACCGAATAGCTCAAAACACAAAATTGGGTACTCACAATTTGCATGATGAAACCGCAGATAAGGATCGGCCACGTTGTGCCAGAGAAGTGGAAACATTGACGTACTTCGGACAAAATGAGCACGTTACGCGTGAATTTGCTGGCACGTCAAACGTTGCAAGGGCACGCCGACCTGCGGAGAGCAAGATAAATCACGAAAACATGCATTGAAACGCACACTCCGTCAGTGGCGCACTCAACTCGGGCCGTAGGTACCGCCACGTACCATTCTATGCGAGCCGCTCTCACCCGAACGTTGTCAGTGGGCGGTCATGCCGTGCTGTGCTCCCTCATTTCAACTCCACGAGTGCTGGCATGTGTGCCATCCACCAGAACACGAGAGATCCTGCCACGGCTGGACACGATCTCGTGGTTGAACAGAGACTCACATGGCCACCCCCGCACCCCGTCCAGCTTTCGCAGAATCTCGCCCTTTCAGTCGAATTGACACGTTAACCTTCATTGCAAACCCGGCCATCCTCGCTGGCACTGGATAATGGTTATGAAAGTCAGGTGGGTGCGCCGCAGAGCCAGCAAACGATTTGGTGTTTGTGTGGAGCTGTAGGTCTCGAGTGAGATTCCTCCGTCGACGTGGGCAGCCTTGATTCCCCCTTGTTTGGGGTGGTGTGTTGCTTAGTCTTTTTCACACTTCAATTGACCGGGACAATGAAAGGCGAGCGTCGAGACAGTGTGAAGGCAAGATTTCCACATTGATGACAAGCCCTGAAGAACGAAAACTTGCCGCTAGGCAAAGTCAACGGGCGTTACAGCAGCTCGAGTGAATTGCTTGCTAGCGGTCAGTGGCAAGTGGATATTTGGTGTGCAGACACAAAGGAAGGAATATAACAAGGAAATTAAGACAAAGTATGCTAATTAGTGAGGGAAATCAAACCTCGACTGCGGCATTCAAGTATGGCATACATTCCAAATCTGTAACTGTGAACTGCAAATCCCCTCAAGCTCGGACGTTGGTCTCCATCTTCCTTATCTCACCCCGTGATTTCGATTGAATATTGAGATTCTGGGAAAGCCCTAGTAAGATAAAGGAGATCGTCGCAGCGGTCGTTTCGTGACCTGCGACCAGGAGCGTGCTGATAATTTCTAAGTATTCATGATCTAAGTCAGATGATGTGGAAAACAGAGTCACCGAGCCTACCGCATCTGCAACAACAACTACTCATCTAGCCTTGACTACAAGATGGTCAAAAGACTTGTTTCTGAACAAGCAGCATAATCGGAACGCACCAGGGATGAAAATTGTGACCTCGGCACTCGGGCTATCACTGTCCGGCTCTACCTGCAGCTCACACACAAGCCCTGTCTGGGCTGCGCGCACAGAGCAGCCAATGACCCTGACATGCCAGGTGTCAGCAGGAACACCTCACAGGCGCATATGCAGGGGGTGGCGAGTGGGTAGCGATGAAACCGGTGAGGGGACAAGCGGCACAGGAGCCTGAAGGACGAGTGACATGATGGTGGCGTGAAGACAAGGAGCGCCGCTGCCCGCTTATTTCGGTTGTCCGAACACACTCCGCTCATGCCCCATAGCACCACAGTCCATTACATTCGCGGTGGGAAGGTGAGGTGGTAATTTAGGAGGGGGTGGTGGTGGTGGTGGTGGCACGGTCTTGGTGATCATCGCCGTTGTGTGCATTTGTGCGTCGCGACCCATTGACGACAGGCGACAGCGACAGCGCGAGCATCGCGTCGGTCGTGCCACTGGTGGCAGTGAAACTTTGTTCCAAAAACAGATATATGATCATGTGATTTATGATAGCTTCTCATCACTACATTGCTAAGGGCCTTGCCCCGCCCACCGCAGAAGCCTTACCAGGTCAGCGAGCTGGACCATTTCTCGTCCATGTTCAATAAATTACACGATCAATTACACGAGCTGCAAACCAAGGAACCGCCCGGCCGCTGAGGCGGCTG
>JBBPLG010000219.1:0-32815 GCA_038089695.1 Xanthoconium separans | reverse complement strand
ATCCACCTTCCGGGCCCGTGATGGGGTGACCCGAAAACATCGGGTATTTTTCACCTCGGGCTGGTCGAGCTTCTCGTCCATATCCACCACATGGGCTCCGTGTAGATCCAGATAAACCCATCGTGCTTACACTGGACGGTCATGATTCACATGAAACGAGGAACCTGAAGCGCGCTGCATACACGCACAATATAATCATCATCGCATTGCCATCGAAAACAACGCATAAGCTCCAGCCCCTCGACGTTGGAGTCTTCTCATCTGTCCAACGCCAATGGACAAAGCGCTGTGACGAATGTCTCACTCAAGGCGTTCGCATTGACCGGTTTAATTTTATTCCGGAATACCTTGCCATCCGTTCCACTCTTACCCCGACAATGGTCCGAAAAGCGTTTTGCAAGACCGGTATTTATCCCTTGAATCCAACCATCTTTCATGATCGTGATTTCACGCCAAGTCAAGCATCTTCATCGACCGCATTTTTCCCACCTTCCTATCCCCACGAGATTCCATCGTCACCCATCTCTGCTTCTACCAGTGATATCGAGAACTCAGACTCGGACTTGGACTGGACAGACTCAGACTTCGACTCAGATTGCACATTAGACAAGGCCCGACTGCCACTGGCTGTGGAGGAGGGAAATGACTTATCTCCATCTGTGCTGCCTTCATCAGTGAATCGTGTCACGCGTTCGGTTACGGCACTTGACCGACCTACACTCCCCCCACTTCCTCCACATGCTGAAGTTGTGAGCGCCACCCCAGAGGAGCTATATACCTACATGTTATCACACCAATCTCAGTGTGAGGCTATCCTTGCAGATCGCACAGCGCAGCTTGATGCTGCAAATGCACATTGTACAATTGCACAACGTCACATCACTTCTCTCACAGAACAGCTCGCCAACAAATCCCAGAGCAAACAGAGGAAGTCAAAAAAGGTTCAGGCTCGATTTGTAACACTCCCCGAGCTGCGTGCGGTGTTTGAAGCAGAAGATGCAGAATTAGAGGCAAAGGAGAAAGCTGAGCTCAAGAAAGCGGAAAAGAAAAAGGCTGACGATGCCGCACGCACACTTCGCATTAACCAGGAGATTAACAATCGTGTATTCAACAATCCGCTCACGTCTTACAAGCGAAAAGATGATCTCATTGCTCTTGCTGGCACTCTTTCACTCCCAACAGATGGAACTGCTGTCGAACTCACAAAGGCAATCAAGGACCATCTTGCAGAGAATCCCTCTCGAGCTGGTGAGCCACGATTTAGTGCACTCTTTGCCACCACACGAAAACGTGCTGCCACCATTGCAAATGTCTTACCCATCAACCCAGAGCCGATTGCAACAGTGTCAGCGCTGGCACAGCCTTCCGCCTCGACAAACCTTGGACTCAGAGTCTTTATTGACTCGCCATAAACTGGATTTGCTCACCAGCTTGTTGCCGGGCAGTCCCATGTCTCATACTCACGTTCATTGATGTCCCATAGCATTCCCTTGATGCCACCCCATGTTCTATACACTTACCCTCAGCTAGTCATTCTGGAAATAGCTCATACAGTCCAGGGCTGATGCCCATTAATCAGCTACAATACATACATGCATTTACTGTAGTACTATCCTATCCAGTAACTTCGGCACTCCCACTAACTTTGGCACATTTGCAAAACTTTACTTTTTTCATTGTCCACAAAGATAGCTATCACTTGTGGTATATTCTAGAGTCGAGCGAGCTTGAACGGGCATGATTGATGCAGAATTGAGCGAGATACATGAAATGGGATTGTCACACAGAAAGTCACCTTGGTGTCACCTGCCGAACTGTGCCGCGGCTGAGTTTGAAATTTGCTCATTCTGCCGCGTCCGTGCCGTCTCGCAGGCTCCCCTGCGCTGTGCGGGGATGGGGCGGCTGCTTCGCCTTCGCAGGTCGAGTGGTCGAAGTAGCCAGAGCAGTGTGAAAGCATGACTCAAACAGGGTTTATACACTGCAGTGGTCCAAGCTGAGTTTAATTTCGGGCTATGTGACCAACCGTGACCATTCGTGACCACTGTGTGACTGCCGAAGTTGTTGACTGCCGAAGTTACTGGATAGGATAGTACTCATAGCCTAATCAACTTATCTGTAGGTTGTCCGCAATGACTGGCGCCAGCAGTCGGAGTCTGAACTCAACTTGTGACAGTCCGTGGTAATTTGTGACCGCCGAACTGGGGGTAGGTGCCGAACTGGGGGTAAGGGATAGTATATTTGTGCAAATGCATCGCGTTCTGCAATGCGCACGGCAAAGTCAAAGTTCCCCGAGGTCCGCTCATCCCCGCGCTGACATTTTAGCGCGGAGACCTATATTTGTGCAAATGCATCGTTCCGCAATCTGTAGCGCCTCTGCGTTACTTGAACACATTTTAATTTTACACAAAACAAGTCCTGCTTGCTGAACAGGATCGAGCGAGATGCTATGCAGACATGATGATGAGGATCGTGATTCAATTAAGAATGAGTGAATTGTCTGGGAGAATGTTCCAGGACACGAATGCGTCTGCTTGCTTACAGGCAGGCTACCTCGATGAGGAAGTCGTCATCCACAGAATGTAGTCACTAACCTAGCGCCCGTTTCAGGCGTCCTTACTCGTGACGGAGGTGCGACTTTTTCAAAATGGGTTTTCCACATCGAAATGCGCTGTAAGATCTCACTCTACCATGTTTGCACACATAATTCCTTCATTGCTTTCAGTGAACAGAAGAAGGGTGTCGTCTCTTGATCTGATGCGTGAAAGGGCTGTTTCGAAGGGGAGTCCTGGGGTGGTGCGTGATACCACGCAAGCAACACCAGCGTACATTCCGTGTTCGAGAGGAGAAGAATTTTGTCCGATAGTGAAAAGCTCTGCCTTGAAGTCATGGCCGTGCACGATGACATCGCCTTGGTGAGAGATTGAACGGAAATAGGAAGTTTAGAGAAGCAATTGCAAGCGTCAAAGACCATGTCACTGCAGTCGATCGGAAGGAGGGCGCTAGCCGCTGAGCAGCGTACACAGGAGCTGATGCCGCCGGCGCCTCCAGCTTAATGTTATTAGAAGATGCATACGAGCACATCCCCATCTAGATGAGTTTACCGCTCGTCCACCCGAGGTACGTCGGCGTCTGTTTAATCCAATCCACGAGTTCTTCTCGCTTCACCTTGGTACCCTGATCCGTCGCCTGCACCTTGACCTTTTTCCCGTCGACAAACTCCCATGTTTGCTCCTTGACCACGACCAGGCCTTGCTTGAGCTCGTCGCCCCCGAGCAGGATATCAAATGGCACTTCGTCCTTTTCCGCTGCTGCAAACTGCACTGGCAGCTTTGGTTTCCGTTTCGCCAAGAAATCCGTCTATATACACACGCAGATAAACCAGCCAGTTCAGTCACCACTCCCCCCAAAAAAAATGTTGAAGACAGACCTTGATCCCGGCCTCTCTCAACTCCTGAACCAGCCTGATCCGCTCTTCCAACAACCCATCGCCCACCGCGATCACGTACGCCATCGTCTCCTTGCTCCGCATCCCCCGGTCGACCCACCTGGGCCACACGAGCGCGAATATCCGGTCAAGCCCGATGCTGACGCCGATGCACGGGCACTGGGCACCTTTTTTGCCTTCACCGGCGGCGGCCGCGGTGAACGCGCCCACAAGATTGTCGTAGCGTCCACCGGCGGCGATCGAGCCGACGCCCACTTGGGATTCGTCCACCTCTTCGTCCTCTTCTGCATCTTCACTTTTTGGTTTCTTGGTCTTCTTTTTCGGGGGTGGGGGTGGTGGCGTGGGGGATGCTTCGGAAGAAGGACCATTGGGCGTGAAACCCGGAGGGGCAGAGGCGGCCACGATCGCTTCGTATATGATGCCAGTGTAATAATCGAGACCGCGCGCGAGCGACATGTCGAATGAAATCTGTCCGTCTGTGTGAGCGCGCGCGCGCGATCAGGGGGGAATACTAGACTCGGCACACACTTTATCGAGGACTTTGTACGCGCCGAGGAGCGTGAACAAGAGTTCCATTTCGAGAATGCCCGCTTTCGCGTTGGGATTGGACATCAATGTGGCGTCAGATTTGAGTTGGTCTAGTAGGGATGGTCCTCCTGTTCGGTATCGTCGTCGATCGAGCGTCGATGGTGGACGGATCGAGTGGAGGACTGACCTTTGAGTTTGACGTAGTCGCCGATCTTGTCTGCGACTTCGGAGCTCAGCCCCTTTTCGTCTGTCATTTCTTTCTTTACGTCCGCCCAAGGAAGCTAGAACCCAAAAGGTAAAACTAGTGCAGGACTGCGTCTCGACGCAGTGACGAACCTTGTCTAACTTGTCTACTGCAGATGAGATCGTGCGTATCTTGTCTGGTGGTACGCCGCACGTCTCGAATATCCCATCTAATATTTTACGGTTATTAATCTGCCGTGCACCATGTTCAACGGGGGCGTTATAAACGACCAGCACGACATGAAACGTCTCACCTTGACAGTGAACTCACCCACGTCCAGGCGCGTCAGAATCGTGCAAAGCAAACTCACGATCTCCGCATCCGGAATCATCGGATCCCATGCACCGACGATATCCAAATCCTGAAAAAAAAAAAACCCACGCTCACGATTGAGCACGAAACGAAACCGAGGAGCGACCGACGACACAAGCCAATACGTACCGCCTGCATAAACTCCCTCATGCGCCCCTTGGACATGACCGGGTTGTCCCTCCGATACACCTTGCCGACCTGCCATATCTTGCCCTGGACGGTCGCGCCGGACATGGCGAGGTACCTCGCGAGCGGGACGGTGTGGTCGTACCGCAGCGCGAGCTGCTCCCCACCCTGGTCCAAGAGATCGAAAATGAGCTTGGCGTCCTCGCCGTACTTGTCCGTCAAGACGTCCTTGCGCTCGAACACGGGCGTGTCGAGACAGCCGCCGCCGTAGGACGTGAACACGTCTTTGACGATCCGTTCAATGTGCTCTCGACAAAACATTTCAGCGGGTCCATAGTCTCGCGTTCCCTATACCATATCGCCATCAGAAGAAAGAAGAAAAAAAGAACTGTGTGTTGCGCACCTTGGCGGTCTTGAGCAACAGACGGTCTTTTTTCTTGCCGTCCTTGTGGTCGCTCGGTCCAGCGCCTCCCGAGGTCGTCTCTGCTTTGCTCATCGTACCTTGCGCTCGTTTGAGTTCGCCGAGCTTCTTCTTGGCGGCGTCGAGCGCGGCTGGGTCTGCATTGGATAGTCTGAGGTCGTTGACGAGCGCTGTTTGCTGCGCGATCTCGGCGTTGAGTGTGGACATGGCGTGTATGTGGACGGACGGGAAACGAGTCAGCGATCGATAAAAGCCAGTCCGATGCAGCGCGCGAGCAGTGCAGGTGATCATCCAATCTCGTTCGATCTAGACTTTCTTTAATTTGGACTCGGTCATTGGACTGTGGAGGACCCTGGTCACCCCTTAGTGTCACTACTACTACCATCAGTACTACTACTACCAGAATACGTCGACCAGTTGTCGAAATACCACTCAAACGCTGCACGCGCGTCCCCGAGGAGCGTGAACAGCAATGCGCGTTCAGACTCGGACAGCGACGCGTCCTCCTTCTCCTCGTCGATCGTCAACTGCGACAAGCACATATCGTCGGGTTGCATGAGCTGCTCGACGACCTTGGCCATCCATCTCTTCCACACACCGTGCGTGGCGTTGACGTGTGGAAGACACGCATGCAGGATTCCGAGACGACGGTCTTGTCCCTCTATCTCGGAGGAGTCGGTCACGTCATCAAACAGCATCAGACAGACTAGGACCGCCATCGTCATCCTCGTCCCAACACAGAACCGGTACATCCGCGGACACCCAAGCGTCTGAAAGAGCAGCTTGGCTTGAATCTTTTCCGTTTCGTACGAGGAGAGGTAGTAATTGTACGTCCATGAGACGCTGAGCGAGATGATGAACATGATCTGGCCAAACAACGTCCCCTGAGGGATGAGAAGAAGTTGGAGGACGAATTGGGTGGTGAAGAGGAAGAGACACATGATGCCCATGGCGGAGTAGCTGTGGCGAACGCTGCGACGGAATTTGTCCTTGGTGCCCAGATTGGTGTCCAATTCGAAACGCGCCCTCGTGATGGCGTTGACGCCAATCTCTGCGCCTTTGATCACCACCACGCTGTCCTCGCCCAGCAATATCCCGGGGGGAGGTTCTGTCACTGAATTGCGAACAGATTTCTTGATCATGAGCCTTCCCCTACCGACGACAAAGGTGGCCAAGCCACTGGAGACCATCCCCAACAGGATCATGGAGAAGCTATACCAGTCGTAGACCAATGCACACATGGCACAGGTTATGACGCTGACTGTTATCGGAAGAAGGGCACTGAGGGCGTAGGAGACGGGTAGTCGTTTGATGGGGGTGTTGTAATCGACTGGGCCCATGACAAGGTATGCGACGTCGATCGGATTCGTCGACCTCCCTGGAATCAACACCTCCTTTATCTCTTTGCTCCGCTTTACTGTGAGATATGCCAAGTGTCCTGTGTGCACCGTGGTGCCAGACATGGCTGTGATATAGTTGGGCCCTGTTTTCCCGTCGAGCCCCAGCCCCATCAAGACAGGTGGTGGGCTTCTCGGTGAAAACAAACCATCCCAAGCGCGCGGATTTGCCATACGTGCAAAACGTGCCGCAAAGGAGAAAGATCCCGGGCAATTGTACCACCCCAGCCATCGCCTGCCTTCGGAAAGATGGACGGTAGCCAAGGCAGAAATGGCTTCCTCACCCCCAAAGAAACTGGCAACACCGGACAAGTCGAGGGTGAACCTGGAATCTGCAAAGGGTAAACCAAGGGGGGGCATCGTTTAGGTGGGGATCCTCTCCTTTGGCCCGTCACTTATGAGGGCTCGATGGCCGACTTGGAGCCCATTTAGGCAATCTTGGTGGTAGGAGCCAGAGTCTGTTTGACTTGACTCACCTTGACATGCCTCGTCACCACAATCAATTTGAAAAGGAATGATCGTGATGGTATATTAGAAGGTGACTCGGCGACTGTGGCCGGGAGAGTTCCTGTAAAGTACCGCTTGATTAGACAAAATTGTTAGTTAGTTCAATACACTGTGATATACTACAAGCGTCACTCTCGGACTGGTTTGCGAGTGTGTGTCCGTGTTTTTGTCAGCCACTACTGTGGGATTTGTTACCGCGCTCTTCCCTTTTTCTCTTCTTTGCTCACCGACGACGACGACGACGGCGGCAAGAACATACTCAACAATGGATGATGGTACGTCTTCAGCATCAGCCCCGACGACGGCGACAATTTCTGCATTCGATATTTTCTGCGGCAACACCCCGCCTCAGTAACCACATCCCAGTGGTGGTCCCACCGCACTTCAGCACTTCCATTTGACACGATGTTGGGGATTCAGTGCCTCTCCTTGTCTCCTTTGTTGGTGGGCCAGCTCAAGGCTGGCGTCTTTCCCATACCACGCACTAGCTTAACCACTTTTTTTCTTACGTCCTTTTTTTTTTCCCGACATTCTTTCGTTCTAGCAACGTCCACCCTATCCCCCCATTCTCCTCTCCCAACCAACTCGCCGATGAACCAACATTGATCTTTTTTTCCCCTTTTCATTCGCGAACCCACCGTGGTGCTCTTTTTGTCCTTTTTTCTTTTCAGCCTGGAACAACCAAGATATGGCGCCCTCCGGGATTAGCATCCCAGCAGATGCCAACATGAACGGTGGTCCACCGCACCCCGACGAGCCCGCCTGGAACACCAGCGTTCGGTCTCCCGGTCGTGACCGTGGTGGCGAGCTCCCCCGCCGTTCCAGCCGAAGCAGGAGCCCTGGCCGCGATGACCGAGGAGGGTACGTCCCCCCTTTTGTCGTCTTCGCCACCGAATTAACCCGTCTTGCTTGGACAATCATGCAGTGGTCGCGATGGAGGTGGTCACAATCCCGGAAACAACCTTCACGTCTCGGGTCTCAGTCACCGAGTCGACACGCGGGATCTCGAACAGATTTTTGCCAAAATTGGTCGAGTATGTCTCATTGTTACTTTTTTTTTTCGATGGGTCTCCCGGTTGGGGGGTTATTGACAACGTGATGTTGTTTTAGGTCAAGAAGGCGTCCGTCATGTATGACCCTCACACCCGCGAGTCCCGTGGGTTCGGTTTCGTCACTATGGAAAGCCTCGAGGAAGCGGAGGCTGCCATCACTGCACTGAACGCGACGGAAATCATGGGTAAAATCATCACGGTCGAAAAGGTGATGTGTTGAGCGTTACGGCTTTTTTTTTGTCAGCGCTAACCGTCGTTTGAATGTCAGGCTCGACGTGGCCGTGCACGTACTCCCACGCCCGGACGCTACTATGGGCCGCCGAAACGCTTTGACTGTATGTTGGTGTTTATTTACTGTAAAGACGCTGTCTGAAGGCGATACAGTCGAGCGACCTTATGATCCCCGACCATTTGACAGCCGCTACTCGCGCGACTTTGACCCCCGAGGCGGTCGTGGTTGGCGAGGAGGACACGACGAACGTCCCCCGCGCGACCATGATCGCGGCGGCTACCGCGATTACGACAGAGGAGGATACGGTGGTGGACGCGACTACGACCGCGGTGGCCGCTACGACGACAGGAGGTACTAGCGAGCTTGCTTGAAATTTCCAACATATGTCCCCCTTTTGCGTCTTGCCCGTGCGTTCACTGTGCTCCTTTTGTGCTTGCCTTTTTGTATGTATTCAATAAGTTGTCTCGAACTGAATACAATGGGCTTTCTTTATTTTGACGCTCTAGAAGGTGCACCGATGCCCAAGTCGGTGACGAGCGACTCCATCCCTCGTTTGCGCATCCAGTCGACGACCTCTCCGACTTTGGTCATTTCGATCCACCTCTCCGGGGGGGAGCCGGTGGACGGGACCGGGACCGTAGTCATGGGTTCGACACACCTGACGCGCAACGCGAGCCACTGCCACCGCTTGACTTCTCTGACGAACGCCTCGACGGCGTCGCGCGTGCCCTGTGCGTAGATGATCCCTGGATATCCGAGTTTGGCGAAGCCTGTGGTGAGAGCGTTGGCGAGCGCGGCGAGGGCGCGGCGTTTGGTGGGGGAGATGAGGTGGTGGGATGTGAGGAGGGCGTGGTAGGGTGTTGGTGCTGGTGTTGGTGTTGATGTTAGTGTTGAGTGGGGTTGGGGTTGGGGTTGGGGGGTAGATGTGGACGAGGACAAAGTAGGGACAGAGGTCTCGGAAGAGCAAGGTTGTGATTGCGATTGCGATTGCAGTAAAGCGAGGAGCTCCGTCACGAGTTCGTACACCGGGTACCTTGAAAAAGGTTAGAACGCGGCGCTCGAGTAAGTAGTAGTTTCGTGTGCCCACCCATCCTCCGAGTCGCCCATCGTCGTCGCCGTCGTCGTCAATTCGTTGATCCGCGTGCGGATCTGGGTTTGCCACCACGCTTGCGTCGCGTGGTCGAGATGGCCCGAGCTTTTGACGTTGATCATGACGTTGACCGTTGCGGTGGCGTCCTCGTCCTCGTCCTCGGTATCGTGGACATGGACATGGACGTCCCCTGCCAGGTCGTCGTCGTCGGTAGTACACGCCGGCAACGTCACCTCGAACCACGGCTCTACACCCCGAGCCCCTCTCACCTCGAACCGCGCCCGACTTGAAGGCAGCTCCGTGAACCCATCATCCTCCTGATCCTTCACACCTTGAAACGCATCGAACGCGTCCAACAACCGCGTCCACGTCGCCAGGGCCTCTGGGGGCGAGGGCGACGACACGAGCGCAAACGATTCACCAGGTAAAAGCGACGCGCGAACGAGATGGAGCTGTTCGAGCTGGTGCGCGAGTCGAGCGTGCCACCGTGGTGGTAGTACCGTATGGTCGATGTCCGTCGACATGCATTCACAGCGAGGCGTTCAAAAGCTCCAGTTCGGGTTTGGGCTCGGAGATCGGACCGGATGCCGGAGTACTTGGGCGCAGCGCACGCAACCACGTCGCTATCGATGCGGCGCAAAGTCTTCAGTCTCGGGTCTACGATGATCCGACGTATGCTTCAACGGCATACTCACCACGGATCGTCATCAGATGATCCCCCCATATTGGAATTTGGCACATCTCTCCACCCGCCGGCCAGACCATGACATAGTCAGTAGAATCGACTCAAACAGACAAAGTGACGTCGTGCCCAGATCAATCAAGTCACTGACGCAGTTCGACTCGTCTGATACAGCTACTACCAACGTTTCACATTGTCAACTCGTGACACAAGTTATCAACAACTCCAGGTACTCGCGTTTCACATCATCACTACAAGCGGCGTTAAACCTTGCGTTCATTCAAATTTCAATATGTGTGTGTCATGCAAAGAAGCACCGAAAAAAAAAGATAAGAGACAAAAAGAAAAGTATGAGTGATGTGCCAAGTCTGCGAGGAATAGAGAGTCATGCTATGAATGGATAAGAATAATTGGAGGGTAGTACTACACGGAGAGAAGAATACAAGTGCGCGATGCCACTGTTTCGTGTACAGTGCACCGACTGTGATGATACATGACAGTGTTGCATGGAATAAATCAGAGGTCACGCCATAATCCCACCATCATCATAGGCATGATGGCTTGGGGATGGCCCTTGCGCAAAGCACCACTGCGAGACAAAGGCATCATACAGCAAGTTGCTCTTGCGGACACCTTTCAAGCCCGGTGGCCAGGGAACGTCGGGCTCCAAACCAGGTACGGGATCGCGCGGCTTGCTAGACGCTGACCGATCCCAGTCCGCAGTGTGTCCAGGTGTCGAGAACGTGGTAATTGCGTTATCATCCTCGCTTGAACTCGTGGCAGGTTGTCCCCCTATGATCACACGCGGCACTATTGTGGGTGAAACAGTAGGTGTCGAAAGTGTCGAGGAGGCCGGCGAAGCAGAGTGTTCGTCAGATGGTGACCCAGGTGGCGAGGATGACAAAGTATTTGCGATCCAAGGTGTTGGAGGAGAAATTGCGGGAGTGCATGGCGTGGCACGAACGGTGGGAGGGGCATAATTGCACAGATTGGGTTTTCCAGTGCGTTGTGGCTTCGGCTGCCTGTCATCCTTGGGAAGAGACGGGAATATGAGACCCAATGCCTGTTCCTTGCAAGTCGTTGGGGGTCGAGGTCGGGTACTCAGAGAAGAAATGGGTGCTGGTAGTGAAATAAGTATCGCCTGGCATATATGTGGAAACGACGCTACCGGAGATGGTTTCACGGCGGGGTTTGGCTCGGGGAAATGTTGCAGGTCTGAACCCGACTCGGTAGTTTCCGCCACCGTTGTTATCCCACCATTCGCCACCAGGGCCGTAGCAAGACGAACCTGGCTGGGGGTATGTTGACTCGGTGTGATAGCGTGCAGCAAGCCATAACGTGCGGGTGCTCAAGGAGTGGGCATAGTCCTCGAGACGGATTGCAAACGTGAATCGATCCCATCCTCTTCCCCTTTGAGAAGTATTATCCTCGGTTGTAGAAGAGAATAATAGGGACGGCGAACGAGGGAGAGAGTTGACGTAATGAGCACCGACCTCGCTAACAGTTTGCCAGTCGTCGAGAGTAAAACGGATGGTAACCTGTTTTTCAAATGATAGATTGCGGACGAGGATGGAACCAGTGAGTAAAGGTTTCGACTGTGTGCTGGGAGATGATGGCGATGATAGATGGAGTGACTCGACGACCAAGTGTGTAGGGCAAGGCTTGGAAGGAACAGGAGATGATTTCGTTGGGTCGATTTCATAATTGAAAACGGGTTGGAATGGAAAGGGAAAACGTGAGGGAGGAGTGTCCTCGCCTTCAGTTTCTGTCTCGTCACCGTTACCGTTTGCGGGATTGCTGAGTGCGGCAGGGCGGGCCGAGCAATTGAAAACACGGACGGTGGCAAGACCATAGTCCGTTTCTGGGAAATGTACATTTTTTGGGGTGGATGGTTCCGAGCGGGCACGGAGGTGCATCTGCTGACCGTGAGTCGGTATCAACACGGCGGGAGATGAAGAGGATGATTTGAGAGAGGACTTGAGGGGCTTCCCATTGGAGAGCAGAACGGTAGTGGAAGCGCCACTTGGGAGCTGCGGGCAAGGAGAGGTAGGTCGGGACAAGGAGGGAATTGAAGAGGGAGAAGCGGGAGAAGTGGAGCGAGAGGTGGGAAAGCAGACGGAGGAAGGGGGATGCTCGTCAAGGGAAGTTGTGTGGTCGTCGTCGTCATGATGTATGTGGAATACGTGTCTTGTCTTTGGGAGGACACCGAGCGAGTGAAAAGTGCCAGTGCCGTGTTCGTCAGAGAAAGTGCGACGAACTCGAACTGATGGGCAGAGTGACATTCTGTGAATGATGTCAGAGTGAGGAGGTCGCGAATGGCATCGTTCAAGGACGATGCTCACCAGAACGACGAGAACGACGAAGGACGTCGACACGTCTCAATCGAGATGGGCGTGGTCAAACAGAAAAAAATTCACTGACCATTCGCAATAAAACAGCGCTCCCTCCGAGATCTCGATCGCCGAAACTGGCACAATCGTGACACCGCCCGTAGTACGTGTGAATCCTCCCTGGACCAGCCTGGAACAAGTACAGCATACCTCTATCACCGCCTATCTATTTGTACTTTGGAACACATTTGCCAGTTTGAACGACCCAAATCTTAACATCGCTCCAATTTCCACCTCCGCAGAGCTTCCCTGTCGCCCTTCCTTTGTCACGGAGGGCGCAACTCCACAGTCCCCCCCCCGCAATTTGGAAATCTTGTAGCTCCCCTCCCGCTCTTTCTCCCGATGCTGCGTTGCAAAGTAGTAGCAGAGCCTTTGAAACTGCTTCCCACAATCATCGATCATCCATGGATGACCTCATTCCGTTGCCACGCCTATTGGTGCCCAGTTGATAACGTAACCATATTCTTTTTCCTCTCTCGATTCACTTATCAACGGGCAAGCAGTGACATCGCCCACGCTTGCACAATCTGTCTGCATACTTCTACATCCGTGAGACGTGGCGCACGTTTCTACGTTTCGACATGATTGCCATGCCATCACAAATTTCCCCCGATTGACACCATCCTTGATGATCGTGGTGGTACTTCTGTCATTCTAACCACTTCCTGAACCCAACACTCCACTTTTCCAAACCGGCTGCACCCTGTTGCCAATATCCTCTAGAGTTCTGGCGCATCAGCTTGTCTCCCAACTCTGCCATATAAACCTCTACGCGGTCTACAAATTGCCACTCATGACACGGACGACATGACGGCCCAGGTTCACGATCACGAACTGCATACCTATGCGTCGGTAATCTATTGTCAATGCCCTCTCGGACCAAGTCTCGGACAGTCTTATCGCCTCCTCAGGGCTGCCCTTCCTTTTATGCGATCTTGTTAAAAGGGTCAACCGTGTGTGCGAGTCCGTGGTTTCGGTTTGAACCAGAAAAGCGACATCGTCGGGACCGATCCGATATTTCCACAAATTCAGCTACCCTGCCCGTACACTTTTTTTTTTTGGTATCAAAATCACATCCCGACGCCAACGGCATGCATTTAGAGTCTTCTCTCTGGAGATCGACACATTGGCTTATCGCGCACGACCAGCGCTCTTTGATCGGGGTTCAACTCCAACGTAACAAGAGCTCAGTTGTGCTTCGAATTTGAAAATGGACAACTTTGGGCATGCAAAATGGAAAGTCCATGACCTAGTTTTTCAGTTGGTTCGGTCTGCACGCGTGGAACCAGCTTCTTCAAGTCCGCTGAGTTAGCAGAAGGGATGGACAAATGGAGATCAGGCATTCCCACTCGTTCGTGTCCTTTCGTTCACTTTATTATTAACCGTGTGGTACGATACGATAGGTACCTGATATGGTGTCACACAGGCGTGGTGGCTCCACGTTTAGTGCATCGTCCCTTGTCCATTCCATCCGTCTTGGTCACCTTCTCGTCCTTGCTGTGTCACGTCCCTCAAAACCAACCTACTCCATTTTAATTGCTTCCATCCTTCAAGCTTCAAGTGCGAACCTTTTGCGCCCGTCTTGCGCCATGCGCCACCCTGGGCGTACATTTCCAAGCCCGTCTCTGTGGCGGCCACAAATAATCGTGATCACGTTCATAGGATAGGACGCACGCATTCTCATTGGATCTCTATAGGCAGATTACGACGGTGGCGTGCTCATAACACACTTCTTCTTCTTTTCTTTGGCCTCAAGGCATGCGGGTGCATTGTCCCAGCACCGCTTCGACGTCATGGTGGAGGGCGTATCTGCGCATACCGCCCGCTTGGCGACGCTTCTCAAGCCACAATGAAGGGGCGATATGCAAGCCCTGAGAACCGCAAGGGGCCAAAACGATGAACGAATATGGATACAAACGGTTTGAACGTCGACGATGACACGACCGTGTTTTTACGACTGCTTTGTGGATTGTTAGCGTGTCCAATCGAATCGAGGCCATTTCAAGAGATCATCGGGGGGTATTATCCATCACCTTCAGATCCTGGATCCAATCATCAACTTGGCCAACAAACAATAAAAAGGACGAGAGAAAGGAAAATGAAACGCGCCCCAATCTTCTCCCGTTTCGATCATTCTGCGCCTCTCGATTCAGACGCGGTCCACTGCCCCTGGCAGCTTAGTAGTTTCAGGCCAGCTGACCACCCACGTTCATCACATCCTGTCAAGTGCTCAACGCTGAATGATCAATCTGAACCATGCCGTCACGAAGATGGACAATGGCAAGTCATGAGCTCACCATCGATCAAGTGATTATACTCGTTATGGCTCGACGCACATGTCGACGCACATATTAGGATTAGCACCAGGTACCCCCGATTTTAACTTTGTATTTCCCGTGGGTCGGTTGGAAATATGACAAGTGACATTCTGTCCGTGTTTGGGGGACCCATAGTTACCGAGCTCAGGGTCTGGACCTGATCGGAGTTGGGACTGAAGTGCTTGTCGTTGAATGCCTTGGCTTTGATCTGGAACGCGGGCAACTCACCGTTGCGTCGAGTCTGGGTCATCTTATCTTGTCTGGGTCGGCCGTCCACCGTCCGACGACAAGGTATAAGCCCCGCAGTGAGGCTCACCTAGAACGCCCTCCGACATGAGTGCCTCCGAGACATCACTTGACCCCACGCTTATGCCTATGTATAGCACGAGCGCGTGTAATACCGGCTCCGAGTCTCCGAGTGCTGCGCAACGTTATAGACGCGGGGCAATGCGGATGCGTTACGAATCTCACGATTGCATCCCTTTTCACTGTCCGCATGTCGAGCACATGCACGAGTGTATGTATGCTCGACTCGTTGAAAGCGCTGATCGACCAAACCCGCGGTCCAATGACCCGCGCGTGCACGACCCGGTTTTACTCATGGAATGCGCAGGTAGGGGCGCTCGCACCGTGTCCGTGTCTTGCATTCTGGGGTGTGTGGCCGCCCGCACGTTCTCGAAGTCTCTAGGCCTCCCATGCGCCCATCAAGTTGTAATGGAGATGGAGATGGAGATGATCGTGGTGGGGCGGCCAAATCCACGCTTACGTGGGACACCATGTGGGTCACATGTACGCTTCGCATGGGGTCTTTGCTTGAAATGATGACCGACTCGGAGTTTACAAGGGGCGACAACGATCTGAGCGGTAAATGCGCCTGGTCCCTGCGGGAAGACACTGCGAGAGCTATGTTGTTTCTGTGGTCCATCTATTCAAACCACGTTCCTTGTCGATATCTCGAAGGAGCTGATGCACATCGACGACCTCCTTTCAACGTCCGATGATGTGGGAGCCGCTAGTTTCGAAGCCCAGGTAACGGTGTTTCGTTTTCCTTGGTAACTATCTGGTGTTATCGTCCAGGTTGAACACACGCCTGATGACTGCTGAACAGTATCACGAATGGTTATGTATGTATACGTGAGCGTTAAATACGTCTCCAGGACCTGCTTGAACGTCCTCTGGCGAGCTCCACAATTGATCACCGTACTACGACTTCATCTTAAACCGCAGTACACACGCCTTTCGCGATGGAGCCCCGCTTTTCAAGTATTTTCTGGGTCCGTGATCGGTGGCGAGGACTCCAGCTTGTCCCAGATCTTGCCCCGTTCTAGTCGCGACCTACTAGTTAACATTTGAAGCGTCAGGTCTCAGTTGGCGCTGAATCAGCGTTTCCTCTGCACCCGTGACCATCCATCCCCATATGCATACAGTATTCGGGTAACGCGCGAGGGACCTTGACAGCTTGCTGCTGTTTCGTGGCCACACACCTAATACTACTGTATTTTATCGTCTCGACGCGAAGGCGTTGAACGTGATCACTGATAACGTCTCGGATCCGGACCTACTTGGTGGTTGACAACAAGATTCGATCCTGTGGCGTCACCGTCGTCAACTTGGAGTCGTGCCTTGCCAAACTCTCAGAAAAAGTGCCAGTCTCATTTCCGGTATCGGAGGTACATTGCTTCCGGACGCGACACGGAAGTCCGATAATCAAGGAGTGCATTCGACAAGGCGACGTACCAATGTAGATACGTGGGATCTAAAAAAGTTACAGCTGTTTGCAAAGTTGATGCGGAAAATGCATCTCAGAATTCGATCATCAGACTGCCAAGGCAGGACCCCAGATGCACACTAGCCCTTGTTTGAGTGTGACTGTCACGGTTGAATTGTTACATGTTCAATGTCTCTCTAACTGTCTCTTCCCTCCTCAAGAAGAAGACAGCTCAAGGCAAAGTATCTATCTGTAAATCACCTTTTTTGGGACAGTTACCACAGTCCGAGAGTAGTAGCTAACTTTTCCCAGCGGAGGGACTTTCGTGATCGCAATTTGTGTCACATGACTCAAGTTGAGTTCCGATCGCACCACGTCGACTCGGATCACAAGCCGATCAACGAGCCCAACTTCGACGACACACGCCTGGCACTCCGTCTGGACCCCTCCCGAGTTGTCGACGAGCTCAACGGCTCACTCGACGCATGCGTGCCTCGTCTGGACCCTTCCCGTGGCGTCAACGAGCCTGTTCGCTCGTTCGGCGCATCCTCGCCCCCTCTGGACCCTGCAGAGCCGTCGACGAGCTTAACAGCTCGCTCAACGCACACGCCTGCCACTTGGACCCCTCCCGCCGCGTCGACAAGCCGAACGGCTTGTTCGACACACCCGCCTGCCACCTGGACCCCTTCCGACATATCTACGAGCTCAACGGGCTTGTCCAAGGCACTCGCAGTGACGACGCGCATGCCAACCACCGGATGAGGACGAGGACCGCAGTGACACGGCAATGGCGGCGACGTGACGACGTTGTCCCACCGTAGTATACTGTGTATTTAGATACAAAATATATAATATTATTGTCTACTGCAAGAAATCCAGACCTAGTGCGCGCACTGCACAGCATTACCGGACGGGAGACCTTCCTGTAAGTACAACCCTGGACAGACCTGGACAGAGGCCAAGTGATTTGCAGATGTGTTGTCAGTAGCACAATGACACGATAATGGCGACCTTACCACTACCAGGAAGACAAGGATGTCACCGGCGACGACGCGTGGACGACGCGACCAATGCTGCCACCCGAAGGCCCAAATGTTAATTGGGGGTGAAAGAACCTTTGTTACGATCTGATCCACTCATATCTGGCAAGACGACATACGTGTACATTGCTCTGCAAGCTGGACGGATGCATACATACATAGAGCCATTGGTCCATGTTTGCCGACGATGATGCTCCGAGTCCTTACCCGAAAAGAGAAGTTTTCCAAGGTCCGATAGTCCTCGGTCCCTGGATGAAAGCAGAGATACGTACATATGCCAACGTCAATATGTCATCATAAGAGGCGCTCGCCAGCCAATCTGTGATGAAAAGGAAAGTCAAAAGAAGCTCACCAAAAAAAGGAAAAAATGGACACCAACGCACACTCACGACAATGTCCGTTTATTGTCATGAAAGAAATCCGAGTCTATCCTTCGTCAAATCACATCATGACGCACAACGTGTCTGGCGAGAACCTTGGTGTAACCGAGCTGGGCGCTCTCCCAGCTAATGTGATCTAGAGAGGAATAGATAGATAGAATGGATAAGTGAAGCAAACATATCGTGGAGGGTGTTAGGACACGCAAGCGCACGTTTGACGAAGTGTTCTTAGTCAACTCAGCAGAGTTTTGGTACATGCGTTATCTCGCATCAACTCAAGCGAGTCGTCGTATGCAGGGAAATGAGTAACTAACCTGGAAACAATATGGGCACGCACAGCATTACACCTGAAGATCCGGGGAGTCGGAACATGTGTGTCATTCCAGTTGGACGTCAGTGAGTGACAGAAGATAAGCAGCCCAACCGTCAAAGTTAGCGAGGAAACAATTCGACTTGAGTGACATAGAATGACATGTGACACGAATCAGTTAGGATTCACTTGGGTTTCAATTTCATGGGTTAATTAACCAGTTTGACGTGATGCATTCTGGAATACGACCTGATGTTTATGGAGAGGATCACTATCTGAAACAAGATTAGGTGCGGGAGAAACCGAGTACACCATAGTCATGACACTCTTTGTGAGGGATGTTAGCAAGCCTCCCACTCCATTCCATGCGACTCACCGTTTCCAGGAGTGGTCCACTCAGTTGACCCTATGTTTAAACATAATCTTTGCTCGAGGATCGGCTCTGATGAAGGTGGCAATATGCTGGCTCAGAGGGCATGTCGCCCCGTCTTCCAGCTTTATGTCGTACGTCACAACGATGTGAGCCAGCATCAATTTGAGCACGGTCGCAGCGAAAAACCGCCCAGGACTAATGTCATGGTCACAAGGTCAAAGTTATGTAGAACTTGAGAAAGAAAAGACCATACCATGCCTGTTTACCGTGTCCAAAGGCCAAAAATTCGCTCGAAGTAGACGTCAATTGGTATTTCAAACCATCTTCGTTCTCCTCGTGCATATTGGCGAATCGGAACGGCTCGAATACATCAGGGTTCGCGTAGAACTTCTCGTCGTGGTGGAGCGATACGGTGGGTGCAGCAATCATTGTTCCTTTGGGTATAAAGGTTCCATCAGAGAACATAAAGTCTCTTAAAGCCTTGCGTAAAAGGGATGCTAATGAACTCAGTACTCAGAGACACGTCCACCGAAAGAAATGCGAAAATAACTACTGATCACCATTCCTTCCATGCGTAGGCACTCCTTGAGGAAACTATCGAGTTTCTGCATCTTGCCCAACGCAGTCTTTGACCATCCGTCTTTCTCGACGATGGCCTCGACTTCTTCACGAAGCGGTTGGATGTACTGGGAATGGGCTGCAAGGTAAAGCAAAGCATGGGTAAAGGACTATAGTTATTGGTTTAGATTGGGACGACGCTATTGCGGGACTCGGACCCACGTTGGAGGTTGTCTAGAGCACAATTGAGGCTGAGGATCCATTGCAGTGGATTCATATTGGTACTCACGTGAATGGCTGCAAAAGTAACGACTAACATGCGAGCCGTCAAACACTGCACGGTCTGATCCTTTCCTTCTTCCATCAACCACGAAAGAAGGTCGTTCTATTGATATTCGCAATGAGCGCATTCGCATTAGCATGAGGACCACGAACAGGTTTATCATCCCACTCTGATCCATATTCCTTCAAGTATTTCCGTCGCTCTTCAATTATTGGTCCCAGAAACTTCATGCCGCGATTGATGCACTGAGGGACACTTGTAAAGTGACGAGCAGCCAATCTATTGCGGCATGAAGGCTACATCAATGATGACCAGAAGCACCAACTCACGTTCGCATGAATTTTGGGAACAGTCCAATTAGAACTCCTCCTGTTATAATGTCAACACTGAACCGGATGGTAAGATCCATCCAATCAGGATCGCGGCCTAGTATCATCAAACTAAGATATGAAGGGAAGAAACATGAAGACCAATAGCGTACATAACGGGAGGCCGACGAATACTCTGTTGGTCGCCCTGCAGACCACTTTGTCTACGACACTTGACGCTGGTACACCCTTCCACTCTGAAAGTGTTAAGCTGAGTTTACAGCAAAGTACCCACTAAATTACATTCCTTACCATTACCCCTGAGGTCCAGAACATCAGCGAAGGACGCGACCATCTCATCTCTGATCTGGAGACCCATGGCATCAAGATTTCGAGTGAGACGGAAGCGAATGACCGCAATGTGGTAGGGATTATGCTGAAGTTCAGGTCCCAACAAGTGCTTGATCTGGATTTGCTGCTGAAGATATTGGAAACAGATAATTTACAAGAGTGCTTGCTCACATCATTGATAGCTTCCACGAATGAAAACACGTCGGATGCTTTCACTGTCTCTTCGATGTGTTCACGTTTGCTTACAATGACTGTCCAGCGTTGGGGTTCCGGAACCTTGAATGGTGCAGACTTGTACTATGTGAGGGATGATTAATTACTCCGCTGTGACAAACGCATTCACGGGACCTGCTTTTTCATAACCTTGTTGTATGATATTTTGAGCGTTCAATAGATACTTGAAGCTGGCCCACCAGGAACCAAGCCAAGTGGTTGAGCCTACAGCAGGAATCGCATCAAGCTAATGCAAATAACAAAAATCACTATGTACCTCTAGCTTCAAGCATTGGCGATACTCACATTGGGACGTTGAGACAATTTTGCAGCTACCATGATGGCGGCGACCAAACCCATGACACCATAGATAACGCTTGGGATTGCGGGCAACTCGGGCAAGTGGAAATTCATTGTCAGCGTTGTGAGGAGAGACGGGACCTTCATCAGAATTTTCGACGCGCTCCAAGTCAAAGCGCTTAGCCATTGCGAACATGACAAATTTCCTTTTAGCATTTGAGAACTCCGATTGGATGACGGACAACGAAAGAGTCGTCAGAGCGATAACGGCATAAAGCGGGTTTTCAGATGGGCCTGACTTGTTCGTAATCCTGACCCGAGTAGTAGCCTGGAAGCCAAGCAATTGCCATGTCGTCGCTTCCCATGGGGAAGATTCGAAGTTCTGGAGCGGAACACAGATTGTATCGATGGGTGGACCTCAAACTGGCCTTTGATGACTGAGTCCCATTGTTGTCGACTTGGTCAAGTACTATAGAATTCGGACCTCGGAGGGTGAGGTTATGTAAGCATCTAGGTACACCGCTGCGGTACAACTAGTGCATTTAGGAGGTTGGTTTTCCTTGGGTTCTCCACTGCAAGTATAACCTGAACTGAAACTGTTTTTGCCTCTGCTGAGGATCGGCGCTGACACGTCGATCGGTCAAACGTTCGGATCAGTTGATCTGTCGTAATCAGTAGAGTGTTTCTTGACCTTGCACATTTATCATTCAGGACCCCTCACGAGTTGATATCCTCGGGACACTGTTTTGTGAAGCAAGTAGGTGACAATACAAACGCATATCTACCACGGGCCCAAACCTTTTCTTAGATCGTTAATCGCATGCCCATCGAGTAAAGGAAAAGCAGACGAAAGCCAACTTGATGGAAACCGACCTGTCATCCAAATTCAATCTAAAGCCGGATACGATCCGATCGATCCCGCAAGGGCGGCTTCTGGAGGCTACTGTAGCATCTTTCGTCCGGTCCGAGTGTCCCTCATGATTACGTAGACTTGGGTATTTGGCGCGGCGCCGCGTTCGGATCCGCTCACGGACTTGCTTTGCAAATCTATGGCATCCCCTGAGTGTTGCCTGCAATTCTCTTTGGGTCGCCATGTTGAAAACGTAAAGGGATAGTGAAAGGCCACTGTACACCAACGCACAACAGACAGCGTCACTGACGAGAACCTCTCCTACATCCGAATCTTGACATTACAAATCACACACCCCAAGCCCCTCTCACCTCGAACCGCGCCTGACAAGGCGGCTGCGTGAGCCCGGCGACACTGTACCTCCAGGTCGACGTGCCAGTGCGTCATCAGCAACCGAGTCCACGTCGCCAGGTCCCCCGGGAGCAACAAGAACGCAAACGATTCCGGGTAGAAGCGACAAGCGAGTCGGGCGTGCTACCGTCGCCGGTCATTGATTCGGACATATCGTCGAACTTGAACTTGGGCGTCTAGCACTCGGAGATCGGACCCGGATACCGGACACGTCCACGCTATCGACTCGGATGCAGCCCGAGTTTCAGTCTCGGGTCTAATGGTGATCCGACGTATGTTTCAACGGCCCGGGCATGCTCACCACGGATCATCATCAGACGATCCTCCATATTATCGGCGCAGTACTCGAAACTTTCCACCCTCCATCCACTTCTTACAACTTGAAACCGGTAGTACCGTACATCCAGACCCTAGCCTACGTCAGTCAAGCAACTGACACAGTTGAACCGACTCGTCTGAGTCAGGTACTACCAACGTTTCACATTGGCGACTCGCGACAGCATCGGATATTCGCGTTTCACATCATCACTACACACGACATTAGACCTTCCGTCCATTCGAATTTCAACATGTCTAAACCATTCGATATTCATCCATTCTCGGAACCGTATGCCAAGAAGCATCAAAAAAAAGATAGAGATAAAAAAAAGGATGCCAAGTCTGCGAGGAAAAGAGAGCCATGCAATGTTAATGGATAAGAAAAAAGGTCCCAATAATTAGAGAGATAACAGGTAATCAGAGTAGAGAGCACATTGGCGACGTGGTACCACACGGAGAGAAACAGAGAAACAGACAAGAGACTGCAATCTCATCCAGTGGGGAAAAAGAATACAAGTGCGAGGTGCAACTGTTTCGTGCACCTTGCACCACCTCGTGATACATGACAGACGCGTTGCTGGATGGTGTTACATTCAATAAATTAGGTCACGCCATAATCCCACCACCATCATAGGCATGATGGCTTGGGGACGGCCCTTGCGCAAAGCACCACTGTGACACAAAGGCATCATACAGCGAGTTGCTCTTGCGGACGCCATTTAAGCCCGGGGGCGATGGAATCTCGTTTTTTTGTTTCGATGGCTCCAAATCAGACACAGGATCGTTATTTGGGCCCCCCTCAACCCGTGGCCTGCAAGGCGCTGACCAATCCCAGCCTGCAATGTGTCCAGGTGTCAAGGATGTGGTAGTTGCGTTATCATCCTCGCTTAAACTCGTGGCAGGTTGTCCCCCTATAATCACGCGCGGTATTAGTGTGGGTGAACCAGAGGGTGTCGAAAGTGTCGAGGAGGCCGGTGAAGCAGAGTGTTCGTCAGATGATGACCCGGGTGCCGAGGATGACAAAGTATTCGCGGTCCAAGGTGTTGGAGGAGGAATTCCGGGAGGAATGCATGGCGTGGCACGAATGGTGGGGGGGGCATAATTACACAGATTGGGTTTTCCAGTGCGTTGTGGCTTCAGCTGCCTGTCATCCTTGGGGATAGATAGGGATATGAGTCCCGATGCGTACTCCTTGCAAGTGGTTGGGGGTTGAGGTCGGGTACTCAGAGAAGAAATGGGTGCTGGTAGTGAAATAAGTATCGCCCGGCATATATGTGGAAATGACGGTACCGGATATAGTTTCACGACGGGGTTTGGCTCGGGGAAATGCTGTGGGTACGACAGGTCTGAACCCGACTCGGTAGTTTCCGCCACTGTTGTTGTCCCACCACTCGCCACCCGGCCCATAGTGAGACGAACCTGGCTGGGGGTATGTTGACTTGGTGTGATAGCGTGCAGCGAGCCATAACGTGCGGGTGCTCAAGGAGTGGGTATAGTCCTCGAGATGGATTGCAAATGTGAATCGATCCCATCCTCTTCCCCTCTCAGAAGTGTTATCCTCGCTGGTAGAATAGGACGATAGGGACGGTGAACGAGGGAGAGAGTCGATGTAACGAGCACCGACTTCGCTAACAGTTTGCCAGTCGTCGAGGGTAAAACGGATGGCAACATGTTTTTCAAACGCTAGATTGCGGACGAGGATGGAACCAGTGAGCAAGTGCGATGATAGATGTAGTGATTCGAGGGCTAAGTGTGCAGGGCAACGTTTGGAGGGAACAGGAGACGATTTCGTTGAGTCGATTTCATAATTGAAAACGGGTAGGGATGGAAAGGGAAAACGTGAGGGAGGAGTGTCCTCGCCTTCAGTTTCTGTCTCGTCACCGTTGCCATTTGCCGGATTGCTGAGTGCGGCAGGGCGGGCCGAGCAATTGAAAACACGGACAGTGGCAAGACCATAGTCCGTTTCTGGGAAATGGACATTTTTGGGGGTGGATGGTTCTGAGCGGGCACGAAGGTGCATCTGCTGACCATGAGTGGGTATCAGCATAGCGGGAGATGAAGAGGATGATTTGAGAGAAGACTTGAGGGGCTTTCCATTGGAGAGCAGAACGGGCGTGGAATTGCCTCGTTGGAGCTCCGGGCGAGGGGAGGTAGGACGGGACAAGGAGGGGGTCGAAGAGGGAGAAGCGGGAGAGGGCGGGGAAGTCGAGCGAGAGGAGGGAAATTGGACGGAGGAGGGAGGATGCTCGTCGAAGGAAGCTACGTGGTCGTCGTCGTCGTGATGTATATGGAATACGCGTCTTGTCTTTGGGAGGACACCGAGCGAGTGAAAAGTGCCGGTGCCGCGTTCGTCAGAGAAAGTGCGACGGACTGGTGGGCAGAGCGACATTCTGTGGATGACGTCAGAGTGAGGAGGTCGCGAATAGCATCGTTCAAGCCTTGACGATGCTCACCAGATCAACGAGAAAGAAGAGGAGTCCCGAGTGTCTCAAAGATGGGTGTGGTCAAACAGAAAAAAAAAAAACTCACCGACTTGAAAATGCCATTCGCAATAAAACAGCGCTCCCTCCGAGATCTCGATCGCCGAACCGGCATATTAAGCGAACCTTCCTTTTATGGTAAGCACCACTTTCGAATTGTCTAGATCTCTTCCCCGATCAAAACGTGCCTTGCGGTCTACCTTATCGCGACACCGCCCTACGTGTGAATCGTCCCTGGGCCAGCCTGGAACTACTAGTACAGTACTTTATCACCGCCTATCTACTTGTATTGTTGCAATATATTTCCCAGTTTAAACGACCCAAGGCTTAACATCGCTCCAAGCTCCACCTTCCTGTCACCCTCCTTTTTCACGGAAAGTTCTCAACTCCACAGTCCCCGCGCAATTGGGGAATCTTGTAGCTTACCTCCCGCCCCTTCTCCCGACGCTGCATCGCAAGTATAGTAAGTAGTATGTAGCAGAACTTTTGAAACCGCTTCTCACAATCATATCAGCGAGTGACTCTATCTCCGCTGCTACGCCTACTGGTCTCCGGTTGATAACGTAATCATATTCTTTTTCCTCTCTCGATTCACATTTTCACCCTGGTTTTCATCTCACGAGTCACGACGACCTTGACATCTAACGCCGCCCACGCTTGCACAATCTGTCTGCATACTTCTACTCTCGTGAGACGCGACGCACGTTTCTACGTTTCGACATGATTGCCATCACGAAGTTCCCCGATTGACACCATCCTTGATGATCGTGGCGTTGTTTCTGTCACCCTAACCACCTCCTGAATACGACACTCCACTTCGCCAAACCAGCCGCACCCTCCTACCCATATCCTCTAGAGTACGTAGGACACGCACCACTGGCGCATCACCTTGTCTCCCAACTTGGTAATATTCCCCCCTCTACACGGTCTACAAATTGTCACTCATGACACGGACGAGATCGGCCCGTTCACGATCACGAACTGCATATGCCATCGGTAAACTATTATCACATACCCTCTCGCACCAGGTCTCGGACGCTCTTATCGCCTCCTCAGGGTTGACCTTCCATTTCTGCGATCCTATTGAAAAGTGTCAGCCGTGTGTGCGAATCCGCGGTTTCGGCTCGAACCAGAAAGGCGACATCGCGAGAACCGCTCGTACACTTTTTTTTTGGTACCAAACGTTCTCGCCATATCTTACACCCTCCTATCTCGGGGGCAAGTGAGCCCGCAGAAACGCCCACTTTCGTCGCCCTTCCTATCGCCTACGCATGCAGTAAGTACACCACAAAGCAATCAGAATCACATCCCGACGCCAACGTCATGCAATCATCCATCCACAGATCATCACCGATCGAGTCTTCTCTCTGGAGATCGACGTGTTGGCTTATCGCGCACCTGCGTTTTACGACTAGGGTTCCTTGATCCGTGTTTAACTCCAACATAACAAGAGGTTAGTTGCGCTTCGAATTTGAAATTGACAACTTCTGGCATGCAGATGAAGAGTATACATGACTTGGGTTTTAGTTGCATCGGTCTGAGAGCGTGTAACCAGCTTCTTCAAGTCCGCCGAGCCAGCAGAAGGGACGGACAAAAGGATAACAAAGGGAGATAGCAGGGCAGAGAATATGTTTCATGGCGACGGGCATTCCCACTCGTTCGTTCTTTTTATTATTAATCGTGGTATGATACTGTAGCGATAATGATACGGTGTCACACACTCCATATCCCCGTTTAGTACATTGTATACACCAACAGGACACACGTCCCTCCTTCTCCATTCCATCGTGTTTTATCACCTTCGAATCCTTGCTGTGTCGCGTCCCTCGGAATCGGCCTACCCCATTTACCCCCATCCTTCAAGTGCAAACCTTTTTCGTCCGTCTTGTTCCATGTGCCACCCGTGGCGCAAGCTTCCAAACCCGTCTCTACGGCGGACACAATGATCGTGATCACACCCATTGGATAGAACGCACGCATTCTCATTGGATCCCTATAGGCTGATTACGATGGTTGTGTGATCATAACATGCTTCTTCTTCTTTTCTCTGACTGCAAAGTATGCGAGTGCATTGTCCCAGCGCCGCTTCGATGTCACGGTGGACTCCGAGCGTATCTATGCTTACCGTCCGCTTGACGACGTTTCCCAAGCCACAAAGAAGGAGTGATATGCAAGCCCTGAGAACCGCAAGGGACAAACCGATAACGAGCACGGATACGAACGTTTGAACGTCGATGGCGATACGACCGTGTTTTTACGACTGCTTTGTGGAGTGTCCGGACGTGTCCAATCGAGTCGAAGCTATTTCAAGAGATCATGGGGCAGTGTTGATCCTGGATCCCATCATAAACTTGACCAACAAACAATAACAAAAAAGGTTGAGAGAAAGGAAAATGAAACGTACCCCAATCTTCTCCCGTGCTTCGATCATTCTAGGCCCTCAATTCAGACGCGGTCTGCTGTCCCTGTAGTTTCAGGCCAGCTGACCACCCACGTTCGTCACTTCCTTTCAAGTGCTCAACACTGAATGATCGATATTTCTGAACCATGCGTCACGAAGATGTTGGACAAGTGGCAAGTCATGAGCTCCCATCGGTCAAGTGGCGATACTCGTTATAGTTCGACGCACATGGCGATTAGCACCAGGTACCCCGATTTTAACTTTTTGTTTCTCGTGGGTCGGTTGGAAATGACAAGTGACTTTCTGTACGTGTTCGGGGACCCATAGTAATTACCGAGCTTAGGGGTCTGGGCCTGATTGCAGCTACTCGTTCTTGAAGTCGAACCACTGGCACCCGGCAATTTCCGTTTGTTTAATATTCCACCGTCTTGGCACAACTTTCTTGATCTGGATCATGGGCAACTCACCTGAGTCCCCGCCTTATCTTGTTCCCGTTCGGCCGAACGAGGGGATAGCCCCACGGTTGGGCTCAGCTTAGAACGCCATTCAACGCGAGTGCCTCCGAGACATGGGAATGGTACAGCCACTTGACCCCACTATGTATAGCACGAACGCGTTGCCGTACCGGCTCCGAGTGCTGCGCGGCGTTATAGACCCGGGGTAATGTGAATGCGTTACGATTGCATCCATTGTCACTGTCCGTATGTCGAACACATACACGAGTGCACATGTATGTATGCTCGACTCGCTGAACGTACCGGACCAGTGCCAGTGCGCGTGCACGACCCGGTTTCACTTGGCTGGACATTCAAGTGACAGCGCACTGGCGTCATGATCACTGTACCCGACGTCCGGATGCACAGGTGGGGGCACTCATACCGTGTCCGTGTCTTGCATTCTGGGGTGTAGCCGTCCGCACACACTCTCGAGTCTCCAGGGCCCCATCAAGGTACAGCTTACAATGGAGATGGAAATGATGATCTTGGTGGGGCGGCCAAATCCACGCTCACGTGGGACACCATGTGGGTCACATGTACGCTTCGTATGGGGTCTTTGCTTGACCAGAGTGATACTTTTGCAGGGGCGAGATCGCGAATTCCTGAGCAGTAAATACGCTTCCAAGACTTGCTTGTCTGACAGCTGACGCCAGTGACGGATGTAGTTCCGGTGCCCGGTGCCCAAAGAGCCGGGAAGTGACTCCCTACGATATCACTTCGGCCCGGGACGACGCTGGCGCAAGTGACCTTGCACCACGCCACGGCGGAAAAAGTGTGTAGATCAAACGTTACATGGCACCCATCGGCGACAAGGGGTGATCATTTTTCAGTGCCTGGAACGGGTGGACGCTCCGGATAACCATACCATTCATGGTGTGCACACCTGGAGGGTTCGTCATGTGCGGAGGTCACCTCACCGCTTGCCACAAATCGTCGTGGGGGTGGCGTTCATGCACAAGCACAGCGTTGCGCACCGGGATGCCAAACCTGCGAACATGCTCATTCCCCCTGGTGGCGGCCACCTTTCGATCATCGACTTCAACGTCGCGAATTTTTCGTCGATGGCTCTGGGATCAAGTTGTGCGATGTGGCCGGTATGGAAGAATATGTACATGGCGCCTAAAGTTCGCTCGGGAGGCGGGGACGATGCCATCGAATACCTCTCTGGTCATGCGGGAAGACACTGCAACTGTGTGGTCCATCTATGCAAACCACCACTTCGAAGTGTTTGTCGTTCTGAATTCTGTCCGGGTCCGTGATCCGCAGAGAGGCTCCAGCTTGTCCCATGCGCCACGTCCTGGTCGCGACCCAGCGCATGCAATTTACTGATATGAATCAATCGACTTGTCATCTCAACGTCACAACATAATAACATTTGAAGCGTCAGGTCTGCACGACTTGGCGTTGAGTCGTCATTTCGTCTGGACCCGTGATCAACTAGTGTTTCATTACAGGTTCATCTATCCCCATACAGTACTCACATGACGGGCGATGACCCTGACACGTTTCGTAGCCACACACCTAATACTGTATCTTATCGCCTCGACGCGAAGACATACATAATACGTTGAACTGTGATCACTGATAACGTCTCGGATCTACTACTTGCCAGACCTATAATTACTCGATGGTTGACAACAACTGTGGTGGGTGACCCGACCCTGTGGCGTCACCGTCGTCAACCTGAAGCCGTGCCTTGCCAAACTCTCAGAAAAAGCGCCAGTCGCATTTCCGGTATCGGACATACATTGCTCCCGAGACGCGCGGAAGTCTGATAATCAAGGAGTGCACGCACTCCACTCAGGCTACGCACCATGTAGACCGCGGGATCTCTCCATTGCAAGGGCGGATGACCTGTTTTGTCACGGTCTCATCCACTCGTATTTGGCAAGACGACGTACGTGTAAGTTGTTCTGCGAGGTGGACGGATGCATAGACACTTCCATCGAGCCATTGGTCCACGTTTGCCGACGATGACGCTCCTTACTCGAAAAAAAGAGTGACATTTCCAAGGGCCGATAGTCCTTGGTCCCTGAATGAAAGCCGAAATACGTACACACGCCAACGTCAACCATGTCGTCACAAGGGGCGCTCGCCAGCCAATCTATGATACAACGTTCTCAAGACGAGAAAAGGAAAGTCGAAAGAAGCTCACCAGAAAAAGGAAAAATGGACACCAACACACACTCACGACGTCCGTTTACATCATTAAATAACGAGAAGCATCCGAGTCTGCCGCTCGTCAGATCACATCATCACGCACAATGTATGTGATAGTGTGTCTGGGGGGAACCTTGATGTAACCGAGCTGGGCGCTCTCGCAGCCAATGCGGTCCCAGAGGGGGATAGATAGAATAGATAAGTGAAGCGAGCGTATCATGGAGTGTGTCAGGACGCGCTGAAGAGTGCACTTACTCAACTCGCCAGCATTTGGTAGAGTTATTTGATAACTAGGTGGAATGTACGTTAACTCAAGCGAGTCGTCGTTCAAGTGTGCAGGGAAGCGAGCAACTAACCTGGAACAATGTGGGAGCGCGTAGCATTGCACCCGAAGATCTGGAGAGTCATGTGTATTATTCCAGTTAGATGTCAGTGGTGACAAATGCACTACATAGCCCAACCGTCAAAGTTGGCGAGGGAACAATTGGAATCGAATGACACAGAATGACATGTGACATGAATAGCCAGGTTTCAATTTCATGGAGAGAATCACTATCTGAAACAAGTTTAGGTGCGGGAGAAACCAAGTACACCACTATCGTGAAATTCTTTGTGAAGGGTTGTTAGCCAGCCTCCCACCCCATGCGACTCACCGTTTCCAGGGGTGGTCCACTCAGTTGACCCTATGTCTAAACATGATCTTTGCTTGAGGATCGGCTCTGATGAAGGTGGCAATATGCTGGCTCAGTGGGCGCGTCGCGCCGTCTTCCAGCTTTATGTCGTACGTCACAACGATGTGAGCCAGTATCAATTTTAGCTCGGTTGCAGCAAAAAACCGCCCAGGACTAATGTCATAATCATAAGGTAGAACTTGAGAAAGAAAGAACCTTACCATGCATGTTTACCGAGTCCAAAGGCCAAGTATTCGCTCGAAGTCGACGTCAATTGGTATTTCGGACCACCTTCGTTCTCCTCGTGCATGTTGACGAATCGGAAGGGCTCGAATACATCCGGGTTCGCGTAGAACTTCTCGTCGTGGTGGAGTGATAGGGTGGCCGCAGCAATCATCGTTCCTTTTGGTATAAAAGTTCCATCGGAAAACGTAAAGTCTCTTAAAGCCTTGCGTGAAAGAGATGCTAATGAACCCAGTGTTCAGAGACGTCCACTGAAAGAAAGGCGAAGATAACTACTGATCACCATTCCTTCCATGCGTAGGCACTCCTTGAGGAAACTATCAAGTTTCTGCATCTTGCCCAACGCAGTCTTTGACCATCCGTCTTTCTCAACGATGGCCTCAACTTCTTCACGAAGCGGTTGGATGTACTGAGGATGTGCTGCAAGGTAAAGGAGAACATGAGTAAAGGACTAAAGGTTTTGGTTACATCAGATTGGGACGACGCTATCGCGGGGCTCGAACCCACGTTGGAGGTTGTCTAGAGCACAATCGAGGCTGAGAATCCATTGGAATGGATTCATATTGGTACTCATGTGAATAGCTCCAAAAGTAATGGCCAGCAAGCGGGTCGTCAAACATTGCAGGGTCTGATCTGTACCCGGTTCTTCCTCCATCAACCATGATAGAAGGTCGTTCTATCAATATTCGCAATGAGCACCTTCTCATTAGCATGAGGACCACGAACAGGTTTATCATCCCACTCTGCTCCATATTCCTTCAAGTATTTCCGCCGCTCTTCAATTATTGGACCCAGAGACTTCATGCCGCGATTGATGCACTGAGGAACACTTGTAAAGTGGCGGGCAGCCAATCTATTGTGGCATAAGGGCCACATCAATGATGACTAGTGGCACCAACTCACGTTCGCATGAATTTTGGGAACAGTCCAATTAGAACGCCTCCTGTTATAATGTGGGCGGCGAACCGGATGGTAAGATCTATCCAATCAGGATCGCGGCCTGGTATCACCAAACTAAGATATGAAGGGAAGAAAGATGAAGACCAACAGCGTACATAACGGGAGGCCGACGAATACTCTGTTGGTCGTCCTGCAGATCACTTTTCGACAACACTTGACGCTGGTATGCCCTTCCACTCTGAAAGTACCAAGTCGAGTTCATGGCCAAGTACCCACTAAACAACATTCCTCACCATTTCCTCTGAGGTCCAGAACATCAGCGAAGGACGCGACTATCTCGTCTCTGATCTGGAGACACTTGACATCAAGATTCCGAGTGAGATGGAAGCGAATGATTGCAATGTGGTACGGATTGTGCTGAATTTCAGGTCCCAGCAAGTGCCTGACCTGAATTTGCTGCTGAAGATATTGGAAACAAGAATTTATGAGAGGGCTCACTCACATCATTGATAGCTTCTGCAAACGAAAACACATCGGATGCTTTCACTATCTCTTCGATGTGTTCACGATTGCTTACAATGACTGTCCAGCGCTGGGGTTCCGGCACCTTGAATGGTGCAGATTTATGCTATCGAGAGTTAGTTACTCTGCTGTGACCGACGCGTTCACGGGACTTGCTTTTTCATAACCTTGTTGTATGATATCTTGAGCGTTCACTAGATACAAGAAGCTGGCCCACCAGGAACCAAGCCAAGTGGTTGAGCCAACAGCGGGGATCGCATCGAGCTAATGCAAATAAGAAAGGCATGATTCGAATCACGATGTACCTCTAGCTTCAAGCATTGGTCATACTCACATTGGGACGTTGAGACAATTTTGCAGCTACCGTGATGGCGGTGACGAAACCCATGACACCATAAGCAACGCTTGGGATTGTGGGCAACTCGGGCAAGTGGAAATTCATTGTCAGCATTGTGAGGAGAGACGGGACCTTGTTCGTAATCGCTTATTGAATCCTTTAGACTTGGATGGCGAAGAGCGATCTCACGGTGATATGAATCACCGCGGGGACCGCACATCACGGGAACAAACGGATCGTGATAGCCCAAGGTGATAAATAGCAAACCATAAAATAATTACATGAATTGTCACTGTAGTATATGACCTTAGAATGTCTTACCTCTTGTGCGGATTGCCGCAGGACATTGGCGAACCAATCATTATTGCCGTAAGTTGTCAAACCTTTATAACCTAGTTACCATCTCCCTACAAAATGGTCAGTTATGGGCCATTCAGTGTATGATCATCCAAGTATT
>JBBPLG010000218.1:0-32896 GCA_038089695.1 Xanthoconium separans | reverse complement strand
CCCTCGGTCAACTTGCCCAAATCCTCGAGTTCGTCAGCCAGACCACCAAGGTGATCTGCGATGGAGGTGATTGTAAATTTCAGTCTCGCTCGTTCGCATTTACATGCTTGGCCGCAATGACCCCGACCCTCCCGCCTCGCAAAGCAGGTGCGGGGTTGGCTTCAAACGCCAGCTCTGGGTCTGAATTAATAGATGATTCGGTCTTTGAGCTGACCTCAGAAGCCTTTCTCGCTCAAGTCTCGTGCTTGGTCAAAGATCCCACGTCGATGTACACGGTGAGTCATCTCTTGTTGGTGTCACGTCGCATGTCAACTCAGCTTTTTCAGGTTGGATTGATCGGGGCATTAAAGGAGGAGTCTCGTGGAAAAGCACAGGCTAGGCTTTACCACTGAACGCATACCAAGATTTCCAGTTTTCTTTGAGGCATTACTGAGGGTCGTATCAGAAGTTTAGCATATCGTTGTAGTCCATATCGCTGTCTAATTATAGTTTGATACGTTATCTTATCGCATCAATGCCCTGTTAGGTGATCATGTAAATTCAAGTGAACTCTTCGGCCAATGTCATGTAATTTGCATTGGCCAAGAGACCTCACGCGGATATGCTCTCCACGTTTGCTAACCATGCATGGGTACTAGTCACATGGGTCAGTACTCATGCATACATGAACCTATCTATATACAACCGACTGTCTCGAATCCAGCGGGACAATTAACATCAACCAACAACTCTTCGACGACGAAAATCCTTCTCGCGACCATCACGAGTCATATGCGGAAAGAACGACCAAAAAACGCCTGTTTGACGATCATCCATTGTCACTCAGGGGATGGGGGCGATGAGTGCTGTGGCGGCACACGCTGCCATGCACGATCCCAAGGCGGTATTGCATGCCACAATGGCGGGAGGCGCGACGGCGATGGCCGGCCCAAACACAAACCCGGCAGCGGCGTGGCACGCCACGACCGTGTTGCAGCCTGGGGCGAGTGTTTGAGCATGCTGTCACGGTCGGACTCGGGGAAGAAAAACGGACCTGTCTGACAAATGCCATGCGCGATTGGGCCTGCTGAAGCAAGAGGGATGGCAGAGGCGGCAAGAGTGAGGGCAGTGAGAGATTTAATGTTCATAAGGGGGACTCGGAGGTTTATATGTGATCTCACACTGTGCTCCCGTTTGGGACGACGAAGATCATATTCCTGGACCCGTAGGGGACAGGTCTTACATCCAGTAATGCGTGGGAACTGCATGAAACTCGACGCCGTGGGAACAGGTCTCCAGGGAACGTCTGACAGGACAGCGGTCGTCAAACACTCCTGCTCCCAATCAGTGGCAATCTTCTCTCTTCCCTGTCGTCTCCCACTTCCGACTCCTCCAACCGTCGAGTTCTGGAGACTATCCACCCTCTTTCAATATAACTTTTTCAATGTCGGACGTAAACCATGAGGTCGTGCTGGTCGTTACAGAGGATGTTTTGAGTGACATAGACTTTTCAGAAGGGCTAATTTCCTTGGGCAAGCTTCGAGAATGGTTTGATTTCAAGGCTGTGCATCAGACTCTTTTACCCTGCGCTTGTGGCCCACAGGCCCTTGCATTCTTGTCAGCTTCGTCACTGTGGTGGACTTGCTTCGCTGTTTTCCCTTTCTGTCAAGCAATGCGCTGACCTCACTAGCGATGCGTCATTTTGAATCCTTTAGTCAGCACTGGTCGAGAACCCAGCTGGAGGACAAGTTAAGTGTGCATGCTTGCAATGCTCGTTGCAAAGATAATCTTGTTATCGAATTTGTTCAGCGTTGACGGCGCAGAACGCGTAGAGCGCATGATGTGCGTGCGGAGGCTGCGTTCCCGAATATCTATAGATTAGTGCATTCGGATGTGAGAAGGATTTGCTACCCTTCTCCGTACAGACAACCGTTTGGCGTTGATCCAGGATCCATCAATTGTTGTCAATCTGTCTTTGCGTACGCTCATGAGTTTATATGATTTGACTGACAGTGAGGTGAAATATCTAATGGGCACTCACTCTGTCGCTTGTAGCACGACGATCGTCTTTCCGCGGGGGTTTGCTCGTTGTAATGCGCTCACACAGGCGGAATCAAGTGTATGTCAACATTCCTCGGGAACGCGTGGATCTCATAACATTTTATGTTACCGTGTGCGTACGTCCACCATAACCGCGTCGCACGTCACGTCATGTTGACTACTACCTATCTGTCACTTCCAGAGACTGACGCACGCTGGGGCTGTTGTCGGCGATACTCACTGAACCACGTTGTATACGGATTATCTGCTGGAGTACCTTGTACTTTGTAGATGGCATGCTGATTCCTTCCTGGTGCTGTGTCAGTAGATCGAGCCTGGTCTGCAGGTTTACATTACCTCGATCCTTATAATGTTACAATTTATTTCCTTGTACATTAACTCTCTTGCCCCTCGCGAAGCATTTACAGATTACTAGGTTCTGGGTCGATCAATGTTGTCTGTCTGCCTTGATTGACCGTCAAAGCATTTTATTTGTCGCACATTGGGTCCAGGGTTGCCCGGAGGGTCTGGGTATGTACATATGTACAAACTTGGAAATCCAACGCACACGCAGTCTGGTCACCAGGTAAGCATACCCTTTTACGAGTTTCATAGGCTGACTCATGCTGTAGCTTCTGGCTGCTCAAACGCGGAGGACCAATGAGTTTGTGACTTTTATTGGTTATTTTCGACTGACCCGAAAACATACCTTCATTATTTTTCCGAGAAAAATAAATTCACCCCCGCCGCTCTTCCCGCCGCAGTCCTCCCCCGTCCTCCGTGGGCGCACACGCCGTCGCCCCCTCGCTCGTCCTATAGTGTCCAAGCGTTACAGTGGCCCCCCTTCCTGCACACCCTTAGACTCCTACGAGCTCAATCCTCTGATCTTGCATCGAGTAAGTTACTTGGAGCGTTATTGCTTTATAAGAGGTCTCTTGGCTAACTCGGGTGTGCAGTCAGAATCTTGATCATTGCCATCACAAAAAATGAGATGGTTGTCTCGATGGTTGCTTGTGAGACGACAATCAAATATGTAAGTAAACGGTGCAAAAAAACGAACCTCCCCAATCATCAACAGAAGCCTGTCCCATGAAGCCGTGAGGCGACAAATACCCCTTTTCGTGGCTGGCCCATAGACAATCATCGACGTGTTTATGCTCTAATGTACATTGGGTATATCGTGTGCGATGGCGTCTCCAATTATCAGAGGGTAAGATAAAGTTGTACCTAACACTTTGATTCCCGTTGTCTTATCATCGTGACAGATCGACGAGCCCCGAGGCCTGAAGTCTCTTGGCCAATATCATTTCTCTCCGACGAGTCCACTTGATCACCGCACGATACGCTCTCCACGTCTGCTAACCATGTACGGGTAGGCCCAGGGTAAGTACATGCTCATCCATACATGTACCTATATCATACAACTATCTCGAATCCGGCGGGACAATCAACAGCAACCTAGTTCAACGAGAATGCTTCGACGAGAATACCCCAACGCGACCTCCACGAGTCGTATGCGGAAGAACGACCCAAAAAACACCTGTTCATCCATTGTCACTCAGGGGATGGGGGCGATGAGTGCCGTGGCGGCACACGCTGCCATGCATGTTCCCAAGCCGGCGTTGCATGCCAAAATGGCGGGCGGCACGCCGATGATGGTCACCCCAAACACAAGCCCGGCAGCGGCGTAGCACGACACTGCGAGCGTGTTGCAGCCTGGGATGAATGTTTGAGCATGCGGTGATGGTCGGACTCGGGGAGGACAAACGAACCTGTCTGACAAATGCCGTACGCGATAATGCCTGCTGAAGCGAGAGGGACGGCAGAGGCAGCAAGGGTGAGGGCAGCGAGAGATTTGAGGTTCATGATTGTTTTGAACTGAGAGGTGGGGGAAGGGCGGGGAGGGAGAGGCTTATCTATGGTCCCATCCGTTTTGGGCGACGAAGATCATACAAACTTGGAAGCCAACGCACAGCAAATCTGCCAGCAGTTATACTCTTTCATAGGCTGACTCGTGTTGTAGCTTCTGGCTGCTCGAACGCATTGGTGACTCCAAGAGTCTGGTGGTCTTCGGGGCTTTATCGGCTATTTTCGACAGAAGGAACGCCACTGGCAGTTCGTGCAGCGATCAACAGAAGTGGGCCTGCCCCATGAGGGCGACGAACCACACACAATCATCGACGTGTTATGCTCTATTGTACATTGGATATATCGTGCGATGGCGTTTCCAATCATCATCATTATCATCAGAGATTCGGTAAGATAATTGCGCAAAAGCATAATAGCATACTGCAAAACACAGCGTGCACATCAACGCGTATCTCAAGGTTCAATTGAATTTGCATCCAGTGATCTTGACTACAAAAGAACATGAGATGAGACCCAGGACACGCGAGCACACAAACACGAAAAGCGTACCAGAACCGTCCGGTTGTCCAATGGCGCACAGCATTTCCATAGGATGAAATGAGAGCGAGGTAAATCTCGGAATATAAGGCGATGGCGGTCGTGTTGGATAGACAGAAAGACCAGTAGGAATATTGAGCGTCGTTGATACAGTAGAACTGGGATCGGAGATTGCATGGATCGTCAGACGTTGGTGCCTCCAGTTGGTGGGAGTGAAGGCAGACGTCCTATCTCGAAGGTCATCTAATGAGAACGCTTACGACGGGCGCATGTACGCACGTTGCGAAGAGACCAGTTTGGGGATGAACATCGAAACACGATAGCCCAGCAGGGTGTGGATCCCAAGCCTGGGCAGTACGTTCGGAACTTCGTGCATCCCATAAACGGACCTCGCCAGCGAGGCTGCAGGTGGTCATATATGGATACTCATTACAAAGATCAAGGCCACATACCTCGCTGAAAGGAATTGTCCTCTGATCCGTGGATGGTACTTGACGTTTTGTACCCATGCGTGATGCTCATGGTAGGACCTGACGACAGCATCTTCCTCCTCAAGACGGCGATCAAACATTTTGACAACACCATCCGCGAAGCCGGCGATAAATGTCGACGCCGACCCATTCTCGGAGACTATAGAGGTAACGGGGCTCTCCGAATTGGTTTCCAAGTCCTGGATGAATTGGTCAATACAGTACACGCTCGATCAATTTCAGAAACCTCACCAAAACTTGCGATTCTGTGTGGGCATCCCAAACTCGGATAATTCTCGAATCACCACCTACCAGGAGCGATCCTCCACTTTGTTTCCAATCCATGATGAGACCGCTTCCTCTTCGCACATGAATCAACTCTGTCAGACCTCGGAAAGAGCTAACCATCTGTAATGGCCCTTGATCCAAAGTTGGATCGTAATTACGATATAGGCGCACAATCCCATCGGCTGTAGGGACGGTTCAACGAAGGGAGTTGGGAGAAGAAAAAACAACGAACCTGAACCCGCCATGATAATACCTCCTACGTCTTGATTGATGATATGCAACGACGTAATACCCGTTCCTCTGGGATTTCCATTGCAAAAGTAGTTCAGCCGCTTCCGTTGAGACCAATCCCAGACGCTAGAGCGCGATGAGCAAGAATTACTATAGACAACGCGTGCAACGTACCTGATCATATCCGTATCATTCGCGATGACGAGATGAGGGTCGTAGGCATGCATAGTTATGCAAAGTGGGTTGCTACTGACTTGTAGATTAGCCACTGGTCGATCCCATCGAGAATTCTCTGGGAAAAAATCGTCAATCAGATGGGATGACAGTCCCATCAGGTACTCACCTGCCAAAGTTGCCTGCAACTGGGTCTCTGTAATCACGTTCTCGTTCCGTTGTTGCCTCCACACCTGGTAGTTGTATTGAACACTCCCAGGTTCATCTGCTTCCGCTTGCTAAAGTCAACCGAGAAGTGAGCAGGCGAAGGACATGACATGATAAGCGAGTAACGTACCCTCATCTGCGGCTCTTTGAAATATTCACAACACCAGTCAAAGAATGAGCTCTTTAATGGCAAAACGTCCCGAAGGCCATTCCCAGTTCCGCATCCAAGTGGGACATTGCTACCATTTGAGTCAACTGAGAATATACTCCCGCTCGGACTACTCAGGTTGCCACCTGGACCATGACTAGGACCGCATCTTCTCCCATGTATCGCTACTCGCCGGCGTGAGCGCAGTCGCACCATGTCTTCTTCCATAAGCGCTTCCATAACGTGTGAGGGAAGGTAGTCAGGATGTGCTTTGTATTGTGTTGGCGAAGGGGGTTGCGATGCTACCACCGTCGTGCTCATTGCGCTCGGCGTAGTCGGACGAGAATAAGGCGACGTATATTGCGCGAGATTGTAATTCGGTGAAGGGGGCCGGGAAGCAAGCAAGTCGGGTCGAGACTGTGAAGGTGGAATCGGAGAGGAGGGAGCCCGAGCATCTTCCATCGACGGGAAGGCGATACCACCCGCGAGGTTGCGGAGGGCGTTAGCAAATGAAGATGTACGTCGAATGGTAGAGGTGACCCCGGACGATATCGTGCTCGTCATGCTATCGCTACGGGTCACTCCCGGACGGGAGAACACTGGAGAAGGTGGATGCTGCGTGAGGGGCGATGATTGGTGGGATGGAACACGGGAGTGAGTGCTGCCTGGTCCGCGACTGAGATCTAGTTGTGAAGGAGGGGCGTCGAGAGAAGTACAATCAAGGCGGTAGAATGGAGAAGCCAAGAGAAGCGCCATAATGTAGTCCAAGATCGTCTGCGCCAGGGTTGCAACCTCGTGGTATGGGTCAGTTGTCAATTCCAGTAGGCCAACGAAAATCGTGAAGAACGACGATAGCAGGACGCGGTTCTCCTCTCGTGCACCATCGTCATCTCCAAACACGTCTAACCATTCAGCAACAGCGGCTGCGGTCATTTCCTCTTCATGAGGTTGTGCACCGGGGTCGGAACGCCATTTCCTGTCTTCTTCCCAATAAATCCATGCACAAATCACGAAGTAGCCTCTCCACTCCTTGACAAGACAACTAATGAGGACAAGGAGCTCCTTGCGCACCATTGGGCTTGCATCGTCCTTAACAGCGAGAGTCGCACCAGTGGCGACGGCGACCTCCATTCGGAAATGAATCCGTTCTTCGAGCTGGTACTGCGTTCCAGCACCACCGCCACCCTGTTTGGCGGGATCTGCAGATCCGCTAGCACCCATGAACGTACCGAGGGCGTACAACGCTGCCGCCCTGACTTCTGGAGAGTCATCAGACAACATCAAGATAAGCTTGTCCTGAGTGCCTCTGTCGACGCCATAGACCTTGATCTCATCGTTTCCTTCCCATATCTGGGCAATACACAGTGCACACCACTGCCTAAGCAAAAAGTCGCCCTCGTCTAGTTTGTCGAAGCAATTGTCAAAGACACGCTCTCTCCAGCAAGCCATTTGACCGTTGTAATAGTCTCGAGAAACGGCGGCAAGGATGAATGCGCACATGGCTTTATGTTCCGCGCTGTTAGGAAGAGCATGTTGAGGGTGATCCTCCGTGAGAGCCAGAACATTCGCGAAATACTTGAAGCCTTGAGTGTTGTGCAGATCAACTTGAACACTGGAATCAACTGCGAGGATGCGTGCCCAGATGAAGATGAGGACGGGGCGCAAGTCTTGACCCGCGGCTTGCAATAGCTTGGAGATGTACGGAAATATACCAATTGTAAGAACGAGGTTCACAGCCCATGGTCCCAGATCGACGAACTGAGATAGGAGGATGAGGGCGCGGAGTCGGTGCGGCTGGGAAAGAAGGACTTGAAGAACGATGGGTAACTGGTCTGGTGGCTTGCGGGGCACCAGATCCTGGTCAGGGTGGTGACCAGTGGAAGTCGAGGTTCCGTTAAGACAAATGGCAGAGCCATTTGTACCATCCGCGCCATCGAACCCTCCACCACAATTCTGAGGTGGAAGAGACAATGGACCACGTTTCGTGAGGGCGGAGCCACCACGAGATATCCAGACTTCAAAAGCGGTGAGTTGATCGGTGAAGAACCTGCTTGGCACGTATTGGTATGGCTTTTCGACCTGTGAGCCACCCCCACGCTGGGCGGGTTGACAGACAGGACTAGCGCCAATCCGACCTGCGGAATTCGCTGCAGTACTGGTAGCCGTGGGGTTCTTCTCAAGAAGATCGGGAAGTTGTCGTAGGCACGTATCGACGGCCAGATCCCACGCACCCCAGAGTGTATGAGTGTTTGTAGCGAGGAGAGCAGGATAAGTGTGCGGGGTACAGTGATAATTTTTCATTATCCTTTCCGCCAAGAGGAAATTACGGAACAACGATGCGATGAGGAGATCTGAGCGGTATAAGCGGGTGAAGACATCTCGAGGAAAGGTTGTCCATGCGATCGTGTCAGTGATGGCTGTGAATATCCAGTTGAGTTCGCCTAAAGGGGTCCTTCGATCCTTGAGGTCACCAGGCAGCTGCATTACCATGTCTGGAGTGATGTTGTTGGGGAGTTGATGGGTCATAATGAAGTAACGGAGGGCAATGTCGATGGGGGAGGTGAGACAGGAGGTAAATATATCGGCGGGGAGCTCTGGGCACGAGGGCAATTGCTCGTGTGCGAGGCAGGCTGCGAGTTGTAGAGAGTTCATGTAGGGTTGCATGCCATCAACATATCCGCCACGAGTGGTGAATACCTCCTGATCGCGGCGCTCAGCAAAGCTGTTGAAGTTGGTGAGAAGGTTACCAGCAGCCGAGCAGTCCCAGATGTAAACGCCTGGAGAACCAAGCCAACTCTGTACTTCCATGAGTGAAACTGGGATATATTGGGTGTAGTTGCGGTTGAAGCACCAAAGTTCCCCACTGGGCGTGGGCTTAGGGACGCCGTGGCCGTTGTAATAAAAGCAAACCGTCTCGTCCTTGGCTTGCTTACGCAGGTTAAGGCAGAATCTCCGGAGATCTTCGTACGAAGGGTCTAATATTGGTTTGTAAGGAATTTTGAGACTGAGACCCTCGAACTGGTGCTGAAGGTTCGTGCCGATGGCTTCGAGGGCTTTATGTGATGGCATGGTGTGTGGATCGACCCAACACTCGAGGACGGCACAAGGATTGGTCTTGATGATATCTGGAGGGTCTACGTCTATGTTCAGACATAGTACGAGAGCGGCGTTTGCGGTCTTGAGTTTTCCGGGGGCTGAACCGCGCCAAGGAAAGAGTTTGGCACAGTTGGAAGACTGTGGAGCAGGGTTTCCACAAGTGAGGTGTCGTTTGGCGGACCAGTAGGGGATGATAGGGAGAGGGTCGGGGAGAGTCTCGTCAGAGCCATGGTGCCTCCCATTGGGAATATTTGAGGTGTGGTCAGCGCGTCCGTCTGTTGTTTGATTCGACGACGGGTCGGAGGTGGAGGTGGAGGTCCAACCGCGTTCAGTGACATTGTCTGATCCGAGGTCTGAGCCTGCATGTTCTCTGAAGCCAGAGAGGGAGAGTGCGTCAACGCCTGGCGGTGATAAGTTGACGCGACGTCAGCAGACCTAGCCAGTTGACTAGCCTCACCTTGTGTATGAT
The DNA here is from genome assembly GCA_038089695.1 of Xanthoconium separans. Taxonomy (NCBI): domain Eukaryota; kingdom Fungi; phylum Basidiomycota; class Agaricomycetes; order Boletales; family Boletaceae; genus Xanthoconium; species Xanthoconium separans. The sequence continues at coordinate 23,388 of JBBPLG010000218.1, read as the reverse complement.
GACCGTTTTGCATCTGAGCGTTGTCGATGTTCGGATTACGCTGTCGACGACGATGAGCGCGCAGGTTCCGATGCGAGTTGGATGCGCTGCTCGCCGGAGCCCGCAGTGACGAAGGTCCGGCGTGACATTGATGTGACCCTGTCACAAGTGTTACACCATCTGCTTGAAACCGACCGTCGGTGTATGTCTGTCGCGGACCCGCCCATCGGGGCACTCGTAGAGATCTCCACTGGCAAGGGAATCGTCCGTTTCTGCGGGACGACATCCTTTGCACCTGGAAAATGGGTTGGAATAGAACTTTTCGAGCCAAAGGGAAAGAACGATGGCTCGATACAAGGCACCGCGTATTTCTCGTGCAAGCATCTCTATGGCGTGTTCATCCGCCCGAGTCAGGTCAAGGTCATCGCGGCTGAGCCTGACCAGCAACCAGCGAACGTGAGTCTTCATGGATGACCGCGATGGACACCCTCACCTTCCCGTTTAGCGAGCTCAGCGCCCGGCAGTAGGCCATCAACGGACTTCGAGCACTGGCCTTGCACGGCCTATGCCAGTACGCTCAGGAACGTCAAGCGCTACGCCTTCCTCTCGCTCATCTAGCCCTGCCAAACCCCAACAATCCTTGCTTTCACCCCCTGGCAGGTCCAGTCCTCACATATCCCGTCTCGCACCACCATCCTCCCCCGTGAAACGTATTCCGTCACTCTCCCTCCAGCCACGCAAGTCCTTCCCTCAGCGTCAATCGACAGCCGACAATGTACCGCCTAGTCAACCCTCTATTCGTATGACATCTCAACCAGATGAACCCTCCATCGCCGTCACATCCTCTAGAACGAGCATTCTATCATCTCTTGCACCTTCGACTTCACCTCAACCACCCTCACAACCATTCTATCAGTCTCCTCTCCAGGAACCCTCGCTACTGCCTGCCGCCCAGATCACACCGTCATCCTCTTTGACTGGCGCAGCTCCTTCTCTTACCAATAAGCCCGGGCACGTACGAGCACCATCAATGACCAAAGAGCCATCTTCACCTCTCACCACTGTGTGTTTTGCCTTCGCGTTATACTCACCCTGCTCACTCAGTAATACAGCGTACGGTGGAAGATGCCGAGATCCAAGAGTTACGTGCACGAATTCGCGTAATGGAAGCAAAGCGAGCAGATGATACCCGCCATGTCCGCGAGCTCGAGACGCGCCTCTCTGAGGCAGAGTCATTTGTCGCACTTCGTCCGAAGCTTCAGGCAAAACTTAACCAACTTCAGACTGAGCTCATTGCAACTCGACGCGAATTAGCAGACTCCCAACAACTTGCCCAGCTTTCCGATACCAGGGGGATTGATGCCCAGGAGCAGCTCGAAATGGCCATGCTGGACAAAGAGGTCGCGGAAGAGAAGGCCGAGTTGGCGCAGGGAGAATTGGAAGAAGTAAGGGAGAAACTCGCCCAGTTGGAGGTGGAATTGCAGGTATTGAAGGATGGCAGTGGTAAGCCCCTGTTGTCGAATGAAATGTAGCAACGTTGACGGTGAGACAGCAACTGGGGAAGAGGGCGAAGCAAATGCAACGTCTTCGCTAGCATACATTCAGCTTGAAAAGCAGAACGAACGCTTAAAGGAGGCACTTATCCGGTAAGTAGCCTGTGGCCGTTCTTACCTGGTCCTGAACCTAGCCCAGTCTCCGGGATATGTCGCAACAAACCGAACAAGAACAACGCCGGCGCATAGTCGAGATGGAAAAGGACATCACGAACATCGATGATCTTCAAGGTCCATACAACATTCATTTCTAGTCTACACTACTTCTGACACGACGATAGTTCAATACGAAACAACTCTAATCAAGCTCGCCAACGCCGAAACGCAGATCGACGATCTCAAATCCCAGCTTGACGATGCATTGGGGGCAGAAGAGATGCTCGTGCAACTCACCGAGCGAAATCTCTTGCTCGGAGAAAAAATTGAGGAGATGCGGATTACTATTGAGGACCTTGAGGCTCTCAAGGAGCTCAATGACGAACTGGAAGAAAACCACGTCGAAACGGAGAAAGCTCTACAAGAGGAAATCGGTCTGTACATCTCTGTATTTTGCTGCGGAATCGTAGACCTTTTTGCCTGTAGACTCGAAGGACACTGAAACCCGAGAACATTTGCAAAAGATTTCCACTTTGGAGGACGCCTGTCAAGATCTGGAGAGCACTATCACTCAATTCCGAGAGCTTGTGCTACAACTACAAAGGTAACTTCTTAATGTACTCATCCGAACGCGTGTAACCACTATGTCCAGTGAACTTGATCACTTGCGCACCCAAACTCAAACGGCTCAGCACGAGTCTGCCACGGCAGTCTCGCAGACGGCAGCAATGATGTCCCTCAACCTCAAACTCCAGTCATCCGCTGCCAAGAATCAAGCAAAGACTGTCGAGCTCGAGACACGTAAATTGGAAGCGAAAGAAAGCAAAGAGTTGCTCGCTATCGTGCAGGTAACACTAGCTCTTTCTTCGTCCCTTATAAATCACCGAGTTTCTTGCATCTAGCCCTACCTACCGCAGGTCTATGTAGAGAACGACAGTGACGCTACAAGCTGCTACCTGTTTTTCCAACGGATGAGTTTGAAAATTGATCTCATCAACGTCGTCGTTGGACAAGCTCATGGACTTCCCGAGTCTCTCAACGGTGATGTCTCCGATACCGTCGTGGGTATTTGTGAGGTGAGTATGTGTTCTTGAACAAATCATTGTACGCATGACATGAAATGGTAGATGAGAGCGCATGCTGCCGGTCTGGCCATACTCTGCAGGCGGTTCACTGCAATCCTTCGTCGTTGTGATCCAACCTCATTCTTGAACATCGGCCGCATATACCCCGAAATTGCACCCATGGAAAAACGCATCGACATGCATATCGATCTTCTAAGGCGGGATGGATTCCGCGAAATGGAATTCGTGAGTGATATCGTGAAGTGAGTTGGATGTGCTGTTGTCCTCGCACAGGATTTAATCACTACATGATACAGGTTGCAAGCACAATTCGATCATCTTGCTGAAACCTACTTCAGCGGATTCGATCAAGATTTGGGCGAACGAGAATTGGCGTATGCCCTTTCATTCGACCATGACCTTGACGTGTTCGCTGCGTCGATCGGTATTACGAAGACATCGGTGGCTGCTATCCTGCGAGACGAAGACGTGACTCTCGAAATGGGGGGATACGATCCGGAACCTCAACTTCTCGAGCCTCTTCAAATGCTCCTTGACCAGTGCAAGAGTGCGAAAGTTCTTTCCAAGTTAGTATCTCGCTTTTCTTCGAACGAGAAGCTGATAATTTCAACCTAGGAAATTGACGAAACGCCTGGAGGATGTTATTCAGGATTCGAGTGCATTAAAAGCACATCTAGTTGGTCAGCTAAAGTCGCTGAGCAATGTCGTCCCCGAGCTCGTCAACTTTGGTATCTCTGTAAGTTCTCCCACTTGCGCCCTGAGAAGAGTGCCATCATTGATTATTTTCCGTAGCTTGCCCAGCAAGTCATCCCTCACCTTAGTGATGCTCGAAGCGCCAAGTGTTCCTTCCAACTCGCGACGGTGCTTTCCTTTGCCAAGCAGACAGCGATGACGACCGTAGCAAAAGACCTCCGTCCCGGTGCATCTTGTTGGGAAGCGGTCAGTGAAATGATTGCGCAGCTCTCAAGGGAATGCAGTAAGTTACTACCCATCGCACTCGAACCAGAAAATGTCATCAAGGGTATGCTACACTTTCTATGCTGTCGATCACCTCTGACTCCCGTTTGACAGTCACTGGCACGCCACCCTGGATCGTCCGCATTGATGAAATCAGAGCAAGCACGGCAGTCAACATCGAGGCAGAGCGGAAAGCGGCACAGCTACAAGACGAGATTCAGAGCCTTGTTCGCAGTCTCAAGTCGAGAGACCAGACTATCCAAGAGTCGACTGTCAAGATCGAACTTATGGAACGCCGCATGGAAGCGAGCAAGAAGCAATCGGATACGCTCACTGAGCTTGAGCTTGAGCTATCGAAAGCAAGGAAGCAGGAACGCGCGTACGAGGAGGCGATGGAACAGCTGCAGGCGGACTTGGATGTTCTCGAACAGGATAACGCCAAGCTCAAGACGATGGCTGCACCAGAGAAACAAGGTACGAGCCTGCGGTACCAGTTATGCTAAGATCCTGACGATTTCAATAGCTGCTGGGAACCAACCTGCCGAATCTGATAGCGCTCCTATTGAAGGGAGTGTCGAGACATCTCATTTGCTGGAACAGGTACGTTAACGTTACACGACTCGTCGTCCCCATCGCATCTCATCCGCGTGTAGATTGAAGCCCTCCGTGGCACGGTAAGGTTCCTACGAACAGAGAACTCGTATCTCAAAGGCCAAGACCTACTAAAGGAGATCCAAGCCCTACCTCCGCTTCCAGAACCCGTCCGCCCACCGCCTACGCCCCCTCTAGACCCATCCACGCTCTCCGATTCCGAAGACTCGGGTCCGGACTTCCTCCCGTCGCCACCAGCGACGATCCGGTCCCTCGCGACCGAGACGAAAATGCTGTACCGCGACGTCATCAAGTTCTCGTCATCCCCTCGTGTTGTCGACCTGTCCGCCCTGCACGCGAAACGTACAGAGAACGAGGGGAAGACGACGAGAGGGTGGATGCGGCGCAAGGACATGCCAGCCCAGCAGGTGCTAGAGCGTAAAATGGAGGCAGAGCGGCTGAGCAGGCGCGTGAGGGGGTTGATGGATCGCGCCAGCGCGCTATGATGGTTCATTCGTATGTGCGGTTTCGCGCCAGGTGGAAGGACGAGCATTCTAGAATGATACTTTATGGTACAGCTATTTACCCCTATGATACCTTTGGCTTTGAAGAACTCGACGACAACCCATTCACAGCTAAATCTAAAACGTTAGACAGTTTTCCCTGTGTTCCAGGGTTTTATGGAGTATCCTCACCTTGCGGCAACGCCATTCCTAATTGATCTACTCGGTTGCTCCTTCCGAGTTGTTAACCGCATCAAGAAATAGTTGCTCAATCAAAGCATCTATATCATCACTTAGTTGTGTGCAGACTAACATGAATATTCGAATGCGTCATATTACAGAAACCTATTGCAGCTAAGTACATACTGAAAGCAAAATCCTTTATGTAAGAGATACGCTCAAATAAAGCTCGGCGTCGTACCAGCGACGACTGTCAAACCTCAAAAGCCATCCCCGCACTAATAAGAGTCGACTTTGACACCGACACCGCAGCCCACTCTGGCAAAAACTGAATGACTTCCTCCAAAGAAGGAATCTTACCCCCAGATCGTCCTCCGCCGATCGTCGCGCGCTCGTACTCATCCCAGCCGCAGCTTACCTGCCCCATCAGTCCGTCGTGTTCCTCCAACGCATCCTCGTCTCTCCACTCGACTGATACCTCGAATCGTTTGCCGAAATCCCGGCTCCAAAGTTGAATCTCGCTCACTCCCTCTGGAGGAACGTCGTAGCCCTTTTGAAGACCCTTGCCCCCGTCCCCGACGACGCTGAACTTGGAAATGCGTCGGTTGGTGAACGAGAGGGTACAAAACCGCGTGTTGAGACCCTGAACGGTGAACCGGGCGCTGTTGGGCCCAGTGCGATCGATGTCATACGACAGCCATGCCGCCTCGCCCTTGTTTCCTCCACGCGAAGGTGCCATCTCTGCGCCGACATCCCATGCACATGTTTGCAGACCAACTCTATCGGGTGCATCGTGGCATGCTAAAGGTTTGCCGACCGCAGACGGGAGCTCGGATATAATATGGCGGGTCAAAAACCCTTTGGGTCCCGTGAGTTCAGTCATTGTGCGTTCAATCCCCGTTCCGGACGCGTTCAGGGTCACGGATTGGGCGAAAAAGACTTTGAGCGGTGCTTCCGGTGAGAATGGGAATGCAAACAAAGCATATACAGTCGAAAGTATGAAGACGGCAAGCATGACGAACGTGAACGATCGGTGAGTATTCAGAATGAATGGTGAGATGGGCAGAACGAGTAGGAGTGCCAAGAGGGATATGGCACGGTACACTGAGAGGTCGGAGAACATTACGTTGTAAGCAAAACGGGACCTTCGGTGGTGCAAATGGAAGGCAACTTACCAAAGACAGGACTGTTCCCATCTGTGAGTGTCTGACTAATCGCCCCCAAGAGCATGACGGAGATGTGGAACACCAAAACGACGGGAAGCGGGACAGCGAGCAGAAATTGCAATATCCACCATCCAGTCGCACGTTGTTCTTCTCCAGCACGTGGCGTAGACGTATGCAAGTGCTCGCGTGGAACAAGAGGCGTGGTCTCCGTAGGTTCAGCATCTTCCTCGATTCTGTGTGATGACTGTAGTCTATCTGCATCCTCCTCAAGGACGCTCCCTACGCAGGTGTGGCTTTCATCCTCGTAGTCCTCGAAACCACGCACATTCGTTCTTGCCTCAGCCAAAGCCACGACGCATCCAAAGAGGGCACAAAAATTCCAGGCGGTGACGAAGTAGGTACTTCCTATCTCGGCACTTCGGAGGACTGCGGTGGAGAAGACGAGGAGTATCCACGTGAAACCGTATAGCTGTAAAAGAATTGAAAGCTTCTGTTTCTCCTGTGCCGACACTGTTTCGCGGCCGTTGCAGGGGAAGGAGATGATCAGGACAGTCGATAGATAGGCCAACGACAAAGCAGAGGTGAACACCAGGAAAGGATGCGAATGGAGGATCTAGTCACTTGGTTGAGACACCCTGCTTAAGAAGAAAAAGGCATCTTACGAAAGGGTTCAAGTTGACATATCCTGCGATCAGGGCTGCCTTGAGACCAATGCTGATCACCAGTGCCACCCAAAACTTCGTTGAGCTCCACAATCTGGTACCATACCCCTTCACCATGGCTCGTTCACCATGGATCGAGTCATTTTCAACACCACTCCCATTGGGCTGCCAGTGAGCAGAGAATCGAGATCGATCCCTACACCCACTCGAGCGGACAGCGTGGTTTGAGTAAGCGAGAAGTAAGAGGAGGATGGGACCGACAGAGAGCAGTACCACGTTGGTGATGAAAAGTGATTCCAGCGAGAAAATCACCAGAGTAGTATTAAACACTGACCGGTAATAAGTCGAAACACATGGATACGTTAGGTAATACTCACATTCAAAGTAAACAGGTGTCTCTCGTCGAGGAAGTGGCTGAGCATGAACTGCATCGTCATTTGCAAGAGCCAGACTGGCTCCATGAGTTGCTTCCATCATTGCCCACAAGGCTTTTTTACCACCTTCCATGCCAGATATTGAGTCACGCCAGGTGTGGTGACGACTCCTGCCCTTATAAAAGGTAAATTCGAGTCCATTCAGACCTGCTGCTTCATAGACTGAGTTATCAGTCGCGGACCGTATAACACCACGCAAAAACGAGTCAGAAAAGATCACGTTGGCATGTGGATGAGTGACGTGGTTGCCCGTCCAAGAGAAGAGGGGTGCAATGTTTGTGGCGCGGAGCATCACTGGCCGACTACACGAGATCATCAGTCACGAGTCGGAAGCACCACAAAAGCAATCAAACTCACCCTCCAACGGCAGTGCCTTCGAGGTTGAGGAAAACATCACTGATGCTGACCCATGGGTGCTCCAAGAAGCTTCGTAGGGGACATGAATACAGTCTATTGTCTCGTAGACAGCGAAAAGAGACGTACGTGTGCGCTCCGTTCAGGCCAGATTCTTCGTTATTGTTAAAGTTGAAAATAATTGTCCTCTTTGGTCTGTGCTCTGCAAAATACTCTACCATCTGCAACAAGGTGACGATGCCCGTTGAATCGTCTGTTGTCCCAGGTGCAGTAGAGACCGAGTCATAGTGAGCCGATAACAGGCAACCACCAGATTCTCGAAAAGCGGCGTCGGTGCCTTGTACTTTGACGAGAATGTTGTTTCCTTCTTGATAGACGGCATGCGGCTCCGCAGAAATGTTTGTGACCCAAGATGCGTTGGACACGACATCGTAATCAATCACGACATGGGAGTGCCGCAAAGCTACACTTCCGAGGCGCTCGAGGATAAAGTCACGGACGAGGTCGTTGGCATGCGAGTTAAAGGGGTGGGGTCTGACAGACAACTTGGGAGGCAAGGTCAGTACTCGACAGAGTGAAATTGTAAGGAAGATGGATTACCTGGTGAAGATCCCACCAAGCTTGATTCAGGTCGAGTCCTCGAGTATCTCTGGGTACAGAGGGTAACTTATCGGCTACCAGTACGGTGGCTACTATTGCACTATAAACGAGCACGAGAAGGATAGTTGTTGCTACTGTTTTGAAGGCAAGGATGGATCCTAAGCGTTTGTGAATGTTCATGGCGTGTGGTGTGCATGTTCCACACGGACCACCACGTTAAGTACAGCAGGGAACATGGCCACATGTGATGCCAGTGAAGGTGACGCGCAGCGTTCACGTGGAACAATGGTCTGAGGCTATTAGCCTGATACGTGTTTTCGTAGGTATCACATTACGCTAATGAAGGACAGTGGTATCAGCAGGCGGTACTTGTGAAGTTAGCCGTCGGCTAAAGGCAAGTAATCTGCAACGCACAGAACGTATGGGATCGGCTCATAAGAGTAAGCACGACAGAAACGAGAGCGAGTGATTTGAGGTTGATGATATGATTGTCGGGAAGACACAACAAGTGAAGGATGCCCCTGCCAATCATGCTGCAGGGAGGAATGTGAAGACTCGGAGGGGGTGGAGATTGAGCTATCCACGTGCTTACTTGAATATCATTAGTGACTGCCAGTGAAACTGCACCCTGTTCCCTCTTTTACATCACGAAAGACGGGACGTGGGGAAAGTACACCCTAAGCCTCGACTGTGGCCGCTGAAAACAGACATGAATAGATGCCTGCATGCAGCACGAGGTTGTCTGTATTCGATGTGTGGTGAGTCGCAGAGTCTGGTGATGAACAGTTCTACCACACCAGTCTAGACGTGGACCGATGGAAAGTCGCCAAGTTTAAGTCCAAGCCGTCCATAACTGGCTTGAAGTTAGTCTGATTTGTTGCGTCCACCAGGATCCATTGTCCCGAGTCCAACCTCTGGTGATGGGCGAACTTCCAGTTGCATTCCCAGTTCGACAACAACACGACACTCGAACACTCGAACACTAGGACAACTCGCCTGCAGCCTTATGCCACTCCACTTTTACTTGCAGACTGCCAAGGTATACAACACCATGAACCAACCATGTTCAACGTTGATCACATGGGTCGTAGGCATTGAACTGAACATTGCTTCAGTGACTATCCCTGGCACAACTCCAGTTCGGCCACGTACGACACATTCCTCAAACAAGACACTGGAATTGATGATGCTCTGGTACACTTTTTGTGCGACGATTTGAGGGAGATGAACACTGGGTGCGCCGTCAATCGCTCTCTGGATGACTTGTTGGTCCCGAGACGGGTCATCGATCGCCTCTATTCTGCGCTTGAAGCGTGCGGCTTCCCTGACATACGCTGCTCTAAAATATAGGTCAGGTCAGAATAGCACCGTGGATAATTCCTCCGTGGTAAGCACCTCGTCGACAAGAGCTGCAGGAGCTGAGCATCAATATCATCTAGAGCGCTTCGGACCTGATCGAGCGAGGAACAACATGTCGTTCCGTTTGCAAAATGGATCATCGGTTGGCCCCATGGTACCGTCCTATTCGCATCCGAACCGGGGCCATCGGGTAAAGGAATGTAGTAGCACGATTCTGCATCGTCGCGCGTTTGGGGTGCGGCCCCGATGATGGCGCACAGTACGAGCGGAACAGTGGATAGGAAACTTGAAACGGCAAACTTCATTGTGGCCAGTTGCGACTCAAGACACTGAGTCAGTGATTGATGTTTCACCGTTTACTCGGGCTTCTCACGATTATGTATGTATAGCTAACCTTGCTGAGCGGTGCGTTGATGTGTGGCCATCTGGTGGGAGACTCGATACAACGATCCATTCGAACGATGCGAAACGATATACAATGTTACAGATTCGGAAAACAACCAGCAGCATCAAACCTCGAACGCCCTTCCTGCACTGAAAAGAGCAACCGTCGACTTGGTCACCACAGCCCACTCTGGCAAAAACTGAAGGACTTCCTCCAAGGAAGGAATCTTACCCCCAGATCGTCCTCCGCCGATCGTCGCGCGCTCGTACTCGTCCCAGCCGCAGCTTACTCGCCCAGTCAGCCCGTCGTCTGCATGTCCCTCCGTACTGTCTTCATTGCTCCACTCGACCGACACCTCGAACTGTTTCCCGAAATCCCGGCTCCAAAGTTGGATCTCACTCAATCCCTTTGGAGGAATCTCATAACCTTCTTGAAGACCCTTGTCCCCGTCCCCGTCGACGCTGAATTGGGTGATACGTCGGTTGGTGAACGAGAGGGTACAGAACCGAGTGTTGAGACCCTCGACGGTGATCCGAGCGCTGTTCGATCCGGTGCGATTCAGGTGATAGGATACCCATGGCCGTTGGCCATCCCAGGACGTGCTCTTTCCTCCAGGCGAGGGAACCATTTCCGCATCGACTTCCCATGCGCATGTCTGCAGGCCGACTTTGCCCGTTGAGTCGTAGCATGTTACAGACTTGCCAAACGCAGATGGGAGCTCCGGTATGATCTGACGGGCCAGGAACTGTTTAGGTCCGGTGAGCTCAGTTGTGGCATGTTCAATCCCTGTTCCCGACGTGGTTAGGTTCACGGATTGTGCAAAATAGACTTTAAGTGGTGAAGCCTCTGAGAACGGGAACGCGACCCAAGCATATACTGTCGAAAGCACGAAAACGGCAAGCACGAGAAGCGTCAGCCATCGGTGGGTATTGATACTAAATGGAGACATGGGTAGAACGAGGAAAAGAGCCAAAAGAGCTACGACGCTGTACGCTAAGATATCGAAGGACGATACGTCAGCAAGCTGGTCTTGGCACAATGAAAGCGGGCTTACTCGCGGTTGGACTGTTCCCATCAGTAAGAGTTTGGTTCATCGCTCCTAGGAGCGTGACAGAGATGTGGAATACCAAGATGACAGGAAGAGGGACCACGAGCAAGAATTGAAGAATCCACCAACCGATCGCACCCTGTCCTTCGTTAGAAGGTGGCACGGATGTATGCGGGTGCTCGCGTTGGACAAGCGGGGTGGTCTCTGTAGGTTCAGAATTTTCCACAATTCTGGGCGATGACTGTTGTCCATCTGCATCCTCGGTGCTGATGGCCTGATATCCCCCCACGTATGTGCGACGTTCAGATTCATCCTCATGTTCCTCAAATCCACGGGCATTCGTCATTGCTTCAGCCAGAGCCACGACGCATCCGAGGAGGGCGCACACATTCCAGGCAGTAACGAAGTAAGTACTTCCTATTTCGGCGCTTCGGAGGACTGCAGTGGAAAAGACGAGTAGTATCCAAGTGAAGCTGTATAATTGTAAAAGAATCGAAAGCTTCTGTTGCTCTGGTGCCAATACGGAACCGCGAATGTTGGAGGGGAAGGAAATGATTAGGACGGTTGATAGATAAGCCAACGACAGAGCGGAAGCGAACACCACATAAGGATGAGAATGAAAGATCTAATCATTTGGATGAAAGATTGATGCGTGAAGATAAAAAGGTAACTTACGAAGGGATTCAAGCCGACATATCCCGCAATCAGGGCCGCCTGGAGACCAATGCCGATTACCAGCGCTACCCAAAACTTGGTTGAACTCCAAAATTCGGTGCCACACATCTTCAATTTCGCCAAGGCTCGTTCACCATACGACAAGTTCTCTTCAACGCCGTTCCCATTAGGCTGGACAGCGTACCCAGATCGAAGCCTCCTACTCAAGCGGACAATATGTTGCGAGTATGCGAGAAGTAGGAGAAGAATGGGGCCAGTGGAGAGCAAAACCACATTGGTGATAAACAATGCTTCCAGCGAGAAAACAACCAAAGCAGCACCAAATACTGATTGCCGTGAATCTCGGTGCATTGTTAAACAGAACGAGAAAAGACGCACATTCAAAATAAACAGGCCTCTCCTGTCGGGGAAGTGGCTGAGTGTGAACTGCATCATCATTTGCAAGAGCCAGACTGGCCCCATGAGTGGCTTCCATCATTGCCCATAAGGCTTGTTTACCACCTTCCATGCCGGATATCGAGTCATACCACGTGTGGTAACGACTCCGGCCCTTGTAAAATGCAAAGTCGAGTCCGTTCAGACCCGCTTTTTCATAGACCGAATAATCAGTCGCAGACCGTACAGCACCGCGTGAAAACGAGTCAGCAAAGAGCACGTTGGCATGTGGATGCGGAACATGTTTGCCTGTCCAGGAGAAGAGGGGTGCAATGCTTGTAGCGCGGAACATCACTGGCCGACTGCATGAAATCATCAGTGGGGCCGATAGCGCTGCAAAGGCGACAAATCCCACCCTCCTGCAGCAGCCCCCTCGAGATTGAGAAAGACGTCACTTGTATCGGCCCATGGGTGCTCCAAGAAACTTTGTAGAGTATAAACGACGGTGGAATCGCAGTCAAAGAAGGAGACATACGTGTGCGCTCCGTTCAGGCCAGATTCTTCGTTATTGTTAAAGTTGAAAATGACCGTCCTCTTCGGTCTGTGCTTTGCAAAATACTGAGCCATCTGCAACAAGGTGACGACACCCATTGAATCGTCTGTCGTCCCAGGTGCAGTAGAGACCGAGTCGTAGTGAGCCGATAGTAGATAACCACCAGATTCACGAAAGGCGGGTTCGGTACCCTGTACTTTGACGATAATGTTGTTACCTTCTTGGTAGATGGCACGTGGATACGTGGATAAAATGCCAGTGGACCATGATGCGTTGGAAATGACGTCGTAATCAATCGTAATGTCAGGATGCTGCGAAGCTATACTTCCGACACGCTCGAGGATAAAGTCACGGACGAGGTCATTGGCGTGCGAGTTGAAAGAATGCGGTCTGGCAGACACCTTGGGCAGCAAAGTCAACATGCGACAGCATAGAGCGTCTTGAAGAAGGATGGTTTACCTTGTGAAGGTCCCACCAAGCCTGGTCAAGGTCGAGTCCACGAGTATTTCTGGGAACTGGGGGTAGCTTGTCTACCACGAGGACAGCACTGAATATTGCAACATAGACGAGCACCAACAAGACAGTTGTTGGTATTGTGTTGAAGGCAAAAATGGACCTTAAGCGGTCGCGAATGTTGTTCATGGTTGGTGAAGTACAAGGTCCAACATTCTTGACAATTTCGGTCAACCTCCTCTCTCTTCCTAGTCCTCCAACAGTGGCAATACAACAACTTATCGCGCAAAGCTCATAAGTACTGTAACACCCCACAGTTGACGGTCATGGGCTTGCCATCTGCAAACATGTTCTTGGGTTCACCTTGACACACTCACATCGAACGTTGTGGCTCAGTAGACCGGCAGCGCGTTCTTCCTGGCTCACCAGCTTCAACCTTGGAAATACATGAAACTCGGTGTGGGCTGTATCTCCGAGTTTCATGTGTTCATTCTCACGGCCGCGCCATCGTCTTGGCTGGAATCTTATTGCCGCTCTACGAGTCGACTAATAAGGTCCACCTCAGGTAGTGTGTTCACTTGCTCGTTTACGCTCGTCGTCTCACACTGTTGATAGGGACACGTCCGTACATGAGAGATACGAGGACAACGGACCTTGTTTACCGATCCGAGCATCCCTAGTCATCCGATCCAGGCTCTTCAGATGCCATCCCAAATAGCGGTGACGATTCCACCAAATTGGTACATTCAAAGGACAGCCAAAGTGTTGCCTCGGAAGAAATCAAACAACATATATATTCCCCAGTATCCAAGGATTCATTCCTTGTATCAATCATGTTATCGGACTGGACGACATTGTGCACAGTGACATTCATTTGTGTCATCATTGACACTGTCCGTCGTTGTCTCAAGAAAGTTCGGAAACTTCCCTCTCACCCGCTCCCTCCGGGCCCCACACCGCTCCCTATCATAGGGAACGTACACAGTATCAATAGAAACACACCATGGCTAACCTACGCCAAGTGGTCGAAATTATACGGTGCGATTTTTTCAGACCTCCCGTCCTCGCATTGTTCCTGAAATGTGTGTTGCTACAAGGTGATCTTATTTATTCTCGCTTTTTCAACCAGGACGTCATTATCATCAACTCTGAGGAAATCGCTAAAGCGCTCTTAGAAGGCCGTTCGAGCAACTATGCTGATAGACCTTACCTCATCACCAACACACTGTGAGTCATTATTTGGGGACACAAATGACGAGTCTAATCCTACCTACCAGGTTCGGCATAGATTTTAACACCGGTTTCATGCCCTATGGAGACAGATGGGGCATCCAGCGTCGATTATTTCACCAGACTTTCAAACCAGAGTCGGCATTGAGATTCATCCCGATGCAGCAACGCAGGATCCATCTGCTCGCCCATCGATTACTGGAAAACCCGGACAGAATTTTTGAGCATATCCGTGAGTGAGTTACAACGAATGTAGTGACGATGCTGCCAGTTCCTGACGCAACCTAATCTCTAGGTTCACTGCATCGGTGATTGTCAATGCAATCTACGACTACGATCCAGTATCCTCAGATGACCAGATGGTCGTCATAATCGAGAAGGTGAGTAGAATGGTAGCGGCAGTCATCACACCGGAGGCGGCAGGAATTTGGGGTGCTTTCCCGATAAGTAAGTGCGCTGTCGGACGTCTCTCAGAGGCAAGGCTGACAAATGAGCAGTTTTAAGCCTCCCATCGTGGTTTCCGGGTATGAGCATCAAGAGGAACTCAACTATAGCCAGAGCGTGGGCCAGAGACTGGATAGAAACACCCTTTGCTCACGCATTACGACAACAGGTTGGTAAATTTCGCGGGTAAATGTCATTTATTGACAGTTATGCCAGAAGGAGGGAAGTACGTCCCCCTGTATGGTATTTGATGGTATCCGGGAGGAGGACATGATAAGTGGCGGTACTGCGAGGCTGCAGGCTCTCAAAGAAGCCGCAGCCACTGGTTTTCTAGGTATGTCTCGTTCAAATTTGTGACGCATCGCGCTCCGAACTGATCACGATCGCAGCGGCATCGGACACGGTACGCGTGCCACAATAAGTCCGACTGGCTGTCGTCTTAGCAGGACGTAGTCGAGCGCTGTTTTGATGACGTTTCTCTTCGCGATGGTTCACTACCCGGCTGTGCAAGACAAGGGATATGCGGAGATAGATGCGGTAATTGGCAAGGAGAGACTTCCGACCTTTGACGACAGGCCGTTGCTACCTTACATCGAGGCTATCATTCGTGAAACGTTAAGATGGAGTCCCACACTACCCCTTTGTGAGTTGTGAGATTACAGTTTGCGACCTGCCTAAGCCACTGCAGCCATCCCCCATGCAGTTATGAACGACGATGTTTTTGATGGATATCATATACCCAAGGGTGCGTTGCATTTGTTGAGTCTGCAGGTGAAATGACACAATTGTTGTGCAGGGGCGATGATAATGACGAATCTCTGGTTTGCATTGCATGTCTTGTGAACTTGCTGGTGTATGACCATTGTTTCTCAGGTCGATGGGGCACGACGATTCCAAATATGCGAAACCTTTCGAATTCATCCCGGAACGATTTTTTAATCCGGACGGTACGCTGACACCGGACAATGTCCAAAACATTGCGTTTGGGTTTGGGCGGCGAAGCTGCGTAGGGCGACACTTTGCGGTGACATCGCTGTGGTACGCGGTCGCGACGATACTCGCGTTGTGGAAGATATCGCTTCCCAAAGACGAAGATGGAAACGATGTACCGTACGACTTCAAATGGGCGTCTGGAATTATGACGTACGTATCGCTGTGATTTGGCTTTCGGTTGGATGATGGTGATTGCTAGATATCCGCTCCCCTTCCCTTATCGCATTGAGTCTAGGATACCAGGTGTGGATGCGAAGAAGCTGGAGGAACTGACACACGGATGCAACTCGACTAGTCGCTAAAGGGTGAGACCGATTGGGCTGTATCGTTCCTAGCACCTAGGTAGATGAGAAAGATGTATATAGGCGGTTCAGCGCCGATTGGTCTAATTAATCGATGGTTGTGAGGATGCCTCTGACAGACAGATGGCCCTATCGGCAGTGCCGGCGAATCATTATTCGGCACAATTTGTGCGCCACGAGTGGGAACTAACACGTAGCCATTAGCCATGCTTTTCAACACCATCTTTCACCACATTCTCGCAAAGTGAGCACGTCAAAGTCGGCACTAGCTACGCTAGACCAAAGACGCAACTACTGTCTACGCTGTCCAGTCCTCTCCCGCTCCGTTCTTCGTTGCACACTATACAGAGAAAACGCGTTTTTTAGGACATCTGCCGAAAAGACGCGTCCCGGAGAAGCGTCGGACTCGTTCTGGGTCTCGACGTCGTCAGGCGTGTGTGGACTGTCGACAACGGTGGCTGAGCGGAGTTGCATTCAGACTCCGCTTGAATGAACGGAACGGTGGTACACAGACTGATCTGGCTGGGCGTGTTCGTAACTGGGCAGGATGGTGTCTCAGATGTTTGGGCTATTGTGGGTGCGTTTATCTTTTGTTTTGCGCGTTCGTTCCGTTTTTTTGTGATTTTTTTCTCTTTTTTTTTGGTGTGTCGCTTGCTGAAAAAGTTGATGCCCAGGGTCTGTTAGGTAATCGACGCGTCGTCGTTGAGTTTGCCCGCTCACTGCGACTCGCTCTGCCCCTGCCCCGGCTCGGTCAACTCGTCATCCCAGCATATACGCACAGCGATTGACCCCCGTCTCCTCCCCTCGTCCTCATCGTTCCCCTCGCCGTCGACACGCCCGCCATCTCGCGCCCGTTCACCGCGTGAACACCCGCGCACCATGTCCGGTCTCAAAAATTCGCCATTTGGCAAGCGACTCCGCGCCGCACACCAAGACACGGAGGACGACACTCCACGCAGAAACAGGCAGCGCGTGAACCCTGCATTTGCTCTCACTCCGCCCGCGGTTGCATCCGTCTTGATCCCTTCCCTCAGCTACTCACAACTCACCATGAGCGACACCCCCGGCCCTGAATCGCCAGAGCACCCTGCTCGTGCACACAGAGAATATGGCGATAGATTCGTCCCCAGCAGGGACACGGGCGATATGCGAACGTCTTATCATCTCATGGACGACGGTGGTCCTTCCACGCCTTCGAAGCATCGCACCATACCCACCGAATCAGATGCTATAAAAGGTGTGTTTCTCTCCGTCCGAGTCACCACCTGACGTGGCGCTCACACAAAAACTCTTCACCCCTATCGGTGCGATCCCACACCTCCGATCATTCGCCGACAGAACAAGCCAACGCCATATTCAACTCCATCCTTCACAGCGAGGTAACTCCTCCTTCACCATGCCGTTCTGCATCACCGACACGGCGCGCTCAACCACCCCCATCCATCGCACCCACAACCCCAACCCGTCGGCGCATATTTCATTACACTTCCCCTTCTCCGACACCAAACAGTAGCCGTCGTCTCGACACACCCACTGACGAGGCATATTCAATGTCTCCTGTCCGCGCAGAATCCAGGCAACTTCTCGAGTCGCCTCGTCGTCAGCTCCGCAACGTATGCAAGACCCCCTACAGGGTGCTTGACGCCCCGGATCTTGCAGACGACTTTTACCTCAACCTCGTTGATTGGTCAAGTACCAACGTGCTCGGTGTCGGTCTGGGTAGCTGTGTCTACCTTTGGACAGCCCACAACGCCGCTGTCTCCAAGTTATGCGACTTGAGTGTATCTGGCGACACTATTAGTTCGGTTGCATGGGTACAAAAGGTTTGGGTCGTATTTTCATTCAACTTGCACACCTGCTGATGTTTGTTTTGTGGGCGCATAGGGTACAACACTTGCCGTAGGTACGCTGTCCGGTCATCTGCATATCTACGACGCTCCGACGCTCTCCGTCATTCGTTCCTATGCACCTGCCCACACTCAACGCATCGGTGCTCTCTCTTGGAATGGTCATATCCTAAGCAGTGGTAGCAGAGACCGCATGGTTCATCACCGCGATGTTCGCGAAGGCGCCACTGGCAGACCGTTTAGGAAATGCGCAGGACATCGGCAGGAAGTCTGCGGATTGCGATGGAGTGGAGAGTTGGGGATGGGCTTTGGAAATCCGCGCGGGACTGGGGTTGGTACGGTCGTTGGAACGTCGGGAGCTGAAGCTGGGATTGGAGCCCCAAGTATGGGTGGCGCACCCGCCCAAGGTCCTGGAGGCTCTGGCATGGGTTCGGCTCTTGCTAGCGGAGGCAACGACAACAAAGTATGCATATGGGATCTCCGCGGATCTCGTCGTGCATCTTCAGTCGCCTCTTCCATCCATTCTTCTGGGTCTGGTCCTGGAGGTGGCATCGGCAATTCCCATCGCTCAAGGTCAAATAGTAGTGGCGACAACGATGGCGATGTTCCACTGTGGAAGTTCCACGAACATACTGCCGCCGTTAAAGCGCTTGCTTGGGATCCTCACGTGTCTGGGGTCCTCGCTACTGGTGGTGGAACGCAAGACAAACACATCCGATTTTGGAATACGTTCACCGGTACAATGCTGAACGAGTTGGACACCGGGAGCCAGGTATGTCGGATATGTTGCTTGAATGTCTCGTTATTGACGTATTAATGCAGGTTTGCAATCTCATCTGGTCACAGACATCTCATGAACTCGTCAGTACGCACGGATTTTCAAGCACGACGGCCCAAAATCAAATATGTATATGGCGATATCCATCTCTTTCGCAGGTCGCCTCACTAACTGGACACACCCACCGGGTGCTTTATCTCGCCATGAGTCCCGATGGGGAGACGATCGTGACTGGCGCCGGTGATGAGACGCTCAGGTTTTGGAATGCCTTTCCGCGGCGGGAAGGTGGAGGAGAAAAGGGCGGAGGAGCCTTGGATTGGGGAAAGCTGATCCGCTGATCCAGTACCTTTGACCCGCAGCTTTCCGAATCGTCGCCCAGTGCGATGATTCTTGGTGCGTGTGCGCGCGTTACGTCCTCTGAGATCCTCTAGGGTCGCCGTCACCACCCCATCCCATTGCATATGCTCGCAAATGGACTAACACACTATTTCGCTTTCACTGGCACATGCTCGCATCTAACCACTTGGCCTCATACGCCACCAATCATTGTTCCACCATAGATCTGTCCTCAATATCCATCCGCATTCCAAATTCTGTCGCAATTACCTCTACCTCTGCCGCATTCCTCCTTCCATCTCATCTTACCACACGTACATAACTATTCTGATCCTTATTGCCCTATTACTTTGTATCGATTCAGCTTACCCACACGATCACCGACCCTCGTTTCTCTTTCTCGACCAGTGCTCCGTTCGTTCCACGTCACCAGCTTCTCGCTTTGCCTGCTCTCCTCCTCTCGTTTGTTGTTTCTCGATTCCATCAATGCATCGTGTTTGCGCAGTTGAAAAAGGTTTCGTTTTGTGAAGCTTTCTTGATACATGGTCTTTTTTTTTCTTGACGCTCCTGCCCGACAGGTGTTGATATATATACTCTCTATCTCTCTCTGTAGGGCTTGCATGATCAAAGTTGGCTGGTCTAGCGTTGATTTTATGTCGTTTGTCGTGTATGTGTAGGAAATCGCAAGGTCATGTCTGACCTTATATAAGTCAGCACTTGGTCCCAACGAACGGCTTTTCTATCGAGTCACGCCGCAGCTTCACACAGGTTTTTGATACATCACATCACAATGAATTCGCCAGAATTTTGAAGCGATAGTACCTGCAGTGCACTCATCGACTGGACCCTCGTCGCCATCAGAGGCTGCGGCCCAGGAATGCGCAGTTACCTCGAGGCAACTCCTATTCTCAACCTTCACATTACGGTAGTCGCTGTTTACGATAAGCTTCTTGCAGTGTTCAAGATCCGTGCGTCACGTCATTTTGCGACGAAGAGTGGATTCTGGCTAACGATCAACTAGACTCTGGGATTGGTGACGGAAGAGAGGTGAATTGAACTACGATGGCCCTCGTCGACGGACATTGTTATTTTGGTCCCCAGAAGTTACAGCGTGATCACCCTATGAGACTTATGAAAGGGTATCACGGAATGTGTGTCAAGCGTGGACCCACTAACATGCGCCTGCCCTCTACCTGCTGTACGTTCGATTCCAAATTTGTATGATCTTCGCCGTCCCAAACGGGTGTTATAGGATCATATATAAACCCCATTCCTCCCCGCCTTTCCCCCACCTCTCAGTTCGAGAACAACCAACCATGAATCTCAAATCTCTTACTGCTCTCACCCTTGCTGCCTCTGCTGCCCCTCTCGCTTCAGCAGGCCTCATCTCGTACGGCATTTGTCAGACAGGTTCGTTTGTCCTCCGAGTCCGACCATGACCGCATCATGCTCAAGCACTCACCCCCAGGCTGCAACGCGCTCGTAGTGTCGTGCTACGCCGCTGCCGGATTTACGTTTGGGGTGACCGTCGTCGCCGCGCCGCCCGCCATTATGGCATGCAACGCCGGCTTGGGAACGTGCATGGCGGCGTGTGCTGCCACGGCACTCATTGCCCCCATCCCCTGATGGGTGACAATGGATGATTGTCGAACAGGCGTTTCTTTTGGTTGTTGGTCGTTCTTGCCGCACACGACTCGTGGTGGTCGTGTGAGGGTTATTTTCGTCGAAGTGTTCTCGTTGAACAAGGTTGCTGTTGATTGTCCCGTCAGATTCGAGACAAACTGTATATATGTACATGATTGCATGAGTACTTACCCTGGGGCTAGTACCCGTGCATGGTTAGCAGACGTGGAGGGTGTATCGTGCGGTTTGATTCGATCAAGTGAGCTCATCAGCGAGAAATGCAAGTCCATGCATAATCAACGTTAGCCAAGGAGAGACCCGAAAGAGGACTGTAAATATTGGTATGCATTCTGTGGTAAAGTCTGGTCAGTGCTCCACGAGACTCCTTCAGCAGGCATTATCGCGTACAGCGTTTGTCAGACGGGTCCGTTTGTCCTCCCCGGCGAGTCCGACCATGACCGCATGCTCAACATTCATCCAGGCTGCAACACGCTCACAGTGTCGTGCTACGCCGCTGCCGGGCTTTTGTCTGGGGTGACCATCATCGGCGTGCCGCCCGCCATTTTGGCATGCAACGCCGGCTTGGGAACGTGCATGGCGGGGTGTGCTACCGCGGCACGCATTGCCCCCATCCCCTGAGTGACAGTGGATGATTGTTGAACAGGCGGTTTTTGGTCGTTCTTGCTGCATACGATTCGTGGTGGTGGTCGCGTTGGGGTATTCTCGCCGAAGCATTCTCGTTGAACAAGGTTTCCGTTGATTGTCCCGCCGGATTCGAGACAGTTGTGTATAGGTACATGGATGGATGAGTATGTACATACCCTGGGCCTAGTATACTCCTGCATGGTTAGCAAACGTGGAGAGCGTATCGTGCGGTGATCAAGTGGACTCGTCGGAGAGAAATGATATTGG
Organism: Xanthoconium separans; assembly: GCA_038089695.1. NCBI lineage: Eukaryota > Fungi > Basidiomycota > Agaricomycetes > Boletales > Boletaceae > Xanthoconium > Xanthoconium separans. The sequence continues at coordinate 1,915 of JBBPLG010000218.1, read as the reverse complement.
CTAAGAAACTTCAGGCCTCAGAGTCTCAGGGCTCGTCAATCTGGCATGATGATCAGATAACGGGAATCAAACTATTAGGTACAGCTATTATCTTACCCTCTGATAATTGGAAACGCCATCGCACGATATATCCAATGTACAATGGAGCATAGGCACGTCGATGATTGTCTAGGGACGAAAACTGTTGATCATCGAGGAAGTCGATTTTTGCACCGTTTACTTACATATTTGAGTGTCGTCTCAGTGAGACGGTGCCGTTTCGATGATTGACTGGCCCCGATTAGCCAAGCAACCATCGAGACAACTCCTTCTCATTTTTTGTGATGGCACTGCCAATCAAGATTCTGACTGCACACCCGAGTTAGCCAAGAGACCTCCTACAAAGCAATGATGCCCAGTGGCTTAGCAAGATCAGAGGATTGAGCTCGTGGGAGTCTAGTAAGGGTGTGCAGGAAGGGGGGCCACTGTAACACCTGGGCACTGGAGGCGAGGACTACGGCGGGAAGAGAGGCGGGGGTAAACTCGTGACGAATTTATTTTTCCGAGAAAAATAATGAAATATGTTTTCGGGTGCCAGTCGAAAATAGCCAATAAAAGCCCCGAGGACCACAAACTCATTAGTCCACCGCATTCGAGCAGCTGGCTGCTCGCAGAAGCTACAGCATGAGTCAGCCTATGAAACTCATAAAAGGATACTATATGCACCTGCTGACCAGACTTGCTGTGCGTTGGCTTCCAAGTTTGTATGATCTTCGTCGTCCAAAACGAGTCTGTGGGATCACATATAAACCTCTCCCCCCTCGCCCAAACGTTCCCCCGCCTCTCGGTTCGAAACAACCATGAACTTTAAATCTCTCGCTGCCCTCACCCTTGCCGCATCTGCTGTCCCTCTCGCTTCAGCAGGCCCGATCGGGTATGCCATTTGTCAGACAGGTCTGTTTGTCCTCCATGCCGCATTTGTGTCCGACTACCGCATGCTCAAACGCTCCCTCCCCTCAGGCTGCAACGTGCTCGCAGTGTCGTGCTACGCCGCTGCCGGGTTTACGTTTGGAGTGGCCGTCGTTGCCGCGCCGCCCGCCATTATAGCATGCAATACTGGTTTGGGAACATGCATGGCAGCGTGTGCCGCCACGGCACTCATTGCCCCCATCCCCTGAGTGACAATGGATGACTGTGGAACAGGCGTTTTTTTTAATTAGTCGTTCTTGCCGCACGCGACTCGTGGTGGTCGTGTGAGGCCATTGAACGTTGGTTGGTGTTGATTGTCCCGCCGGATTCGAGACATCGGTATATAAAGGTTCATGTATGCATGAGTACCTACCTCTGTGACTAGTACCCTACCCATGCATGACGTGGAGTGTACCGTGCGGTGAGCAAATGTAAGTGGCGTTAGCCAAGGAGAGTATAGTAGATAGCATGATATCGATAAGATTATCAACGGTAATCAAACTATTAGACAGAGATGTGTACAACGATATAAGCCCTCATTAATACCCAAAAGAAAACCTCGAGATATGCATTCAGTGGTAAAGTCTAGCCTGTGCTTTTCCACGAGACTCCTCCTTCAGTGCGCCGATCAATCCAACCTGAAAAAAAGGGTGAGTTGACATCCGACGTGACACCAACAAGAGATGACTCACCGTGTACATCGACGTGGGTTCTTTGACCAAGCACGAGACTTGAGCGAGAAAAGCTTCTGAAGTCAGCTCAAAGACTGAATCATCTATCAATTCAGACCCAGAGCTGGCGTTCGAAGCCAACACCGCACCCGCTTTGCGGGGCGGGAAAGTCGGGGTCATTGCGGCCAAGCATGTAAATGCGAACGAGCGAGACTGAAATTTACAATCACCTCCATCGCAGATCACCTTGGTGGTCTGGCTGACGAACTCGAGGATTTGGGCAAGTTGACCGAGGG